>JANVCC010000146.1:3188810-3208446 GCA_025345505.1 Todiramphus chloris collaris | reverse complement strand
AGAATAAAAGAAAAGAAAGAAAAAAAGAAGAAAGGGGAAAAAAAAGAGGAGAAAGAAAGGCAAACCGCGGCCGGTGAGGGGCTGGCAGGGCAGGGCTGTGATCACTGCCCGGTCCCGGTGTCACCTGTGCGCTGCTCCCGCTCGCCCGCGGGCACCTGCACGGACCCGACCCGCGGGGCGGGAGGAGGCGGGAGCCCGCGGGCACCCCCGGGCCGAGCCGAGCCGGGCCGGGCCGGGCCGTGCGGCTGGACCCCCGCCCCCGTCTCCCGGTCCGGGGCGCGGCGGCCGTGCCCGCCCCGCCGCCCCCCCGCTCTCCCCCCGCCCCGTTAAATGCCGCGCGGGGCCCCGCCGCCTCCCAGCGCTGCTGCCGCCGCGCACCGCGCACCGCACCGCACCGCGCACCGCACCGCTCCGCTCCGCACCGCACCGCACCGCGCACCGCACCGCGCACCGCACCGCTCCGCTCCGCCGTACCTGCCCCAGTATCGCGGCGGGGAGAGGCTCCGCGGCCGGCACGGGTGAGTCAGGGGCTCCGCGGGCCCCGCCGCCGGCCCTGCGGGGAAGGAAAGGAGAGGAGCGGGGTGAGGGTCAGCCCGGCCCCGGCCCCGGCCCCGCCGCGACGCGCAGCGCCGAGCACTGCCCCGGGAGTGGGCAGCGGCCGGGGGGCTTTTCCGCGGGGTGCGACTGGCAGAGAGGGGAGCAGCGTTCCTGGGCGTGAAGAGCAGAAGGCGAAGCAGGGGGTGGGAGAGCAGGGTCTGTGCCATGGGGTTTACTCCCCAAAGCTGGACCCCTCCCCAAGTCCCCGGGCTGTGTGTCCCCCTGCCCCGGTGCCAGCGGTTCCCCCCCCGGCGTGCTGGGCTGGGCTGAGGGGCACGTTTCAGTGAGGTGGTAAGAGGCCGTGGTACCCTGCTCTATCTCTTGGTGCTGTGCGAGCAATGCAAACTCTTCTCCGCTGCAGGATGCTGCAGTTTGCCCGCTTGGCTCACCTTTTGCCCAGCTTTCAGGCAGGTTCCTGCTTATACAAGTGAGGACTTCTTTTGGCAGAGAATAATAAAGTCGGGTACACCTGGGCAAGGTGGGCAGAGCAATCGGAGCTTGAGATCCTGCTAAAAGATAATCTTACAAGTGTGCCCCGAGTTTGTTATGCCCCATTTCTGCATAACTGGAAGATTGGGTCTGTGCATTTTCATAAATATGTTTGCACAAGCAATCGCCCACCTTTGGCTTCCAATTCCAACCATTTCACCGGGAAAAATTAGCTCTGGGCACTTTTGTTCCAAGCAAGTATGTCGGAAAACTTGTTTGGAAAATGAGATTATTTTGGCGCTCGTTGTATTTGTGCTAACACGCAGCCATCCGAGATACGTGGAGCTGAGCAGATACATGGCATGGTGGCATGTGCTCTGCTGCTGGGGTTTCCCACCTCCTCCTGCCGGTGCAGAGAGAATCCACCTGGGATGGAGCAGAGTGGGAACTGGTCACCAGGTAAATGGGACTGTCCTGCTTCTGAGGAGTCCACCATGTGTGGCACAGACTGGTGGGGGGAAGAGAACTCCACGGGAAGAGTCTGGTCAGAGCTCTGACTCTGAGATGGAGCACGCAACTTTACCTTTCCTGCTCAAACCGATGGGATTTTTGCTTCAGTCAAGCCCATAGTATTTATAAAGTTACTATGAAGGCCTCTGTGGTGTGGCTTAACAGTAAAGATTTTGTTCTGTTTTTCCAAGAAGAGGAGCAATTAACTGCAGGCAGCGAGTGTGCAGGCCCTCAGCAACAAGTAGAAACCGCGTTTCACAAGCAGATTCTTGTGGTCTCTGCAGGGATTCAGTAGATTGGCATTTGATAGCGGCAGAAAGCATCTGTGGGGAAATCTGCTCTCGGATCTCAGACCTGGTATTTGCCACCAGGATATGGATAAATTCGGCCTCATCCAAAATACAAATTCCTATCTGGAAAGCATGGAGGAGATCTCGGTGTTTGTAGTAAAATGACATTTTCCATCGAAGCAGATGGGGTATTGTCGCATCCAACTGGAAAGAGCTGTTGTTGATTCTTGTGGAAGTTGTAACTTTTTTTTTTTTTTTTTTTTTTTCGAAGAATTACAGAAATTGGACATGATTGGTGCAAGATGGGCTCGGGGGCTGCCCGTGTTGGCGACGGCAGCAAACAGAAAAGACGTGGCCAACAAGGCAGCCCGTTGTCGGCAGTCTGCGGTCACGGGGGATGTTTGTGCTCGGATCGCTCGTAACGCAGCATTTCCCTTGAGCGTGGCGTTAGGGGTTAAAGGTTTCCAAGAGAAGCCTTTGTTTAAACATCTTTAAAGTTTCCAATAGGGGCCCCTTTGTTCGCTTTCCAGCAGTGTGCCTGCCTTGTTAAAAACTCCCTGCTCATAAAATGCCATTTACAAACTTCCTGAATAGGGCTGGAACACGGAGGGGGAGATCAGTAGCGTTTGTGTCCACACACACATAAGAATTGCAGACAGGCCCTATCCTGAGCTAATAAATGGGACCTAGAAAAATCACATTAAACAAAAAAAAAAAAAAGAAAAAAAGAAATAAAGAAAGATTGAATAGTGCTTATAAAGAAACTTCTAAAACTTAGCTACTCGCCCAGAACCAGTGCATCCCTCTTGTGCCGGATGTCACACGCGTCTCCTCCGGCCATGCCAGGAGGCTGAGCAGCTCCTGCCACTTGTCGTTACCTCGCACTGACTCTGCTTTCTCCACTTGGGGCCCAAACAGCAGCAAATTGATGGCTTGGGCTCTGTTGGCTGGAAGGGAGCTCAGGCAGCTGCCATAAGGGCTCTGTGGAGCATCCAGGCGCAGGGACCCAGACTTTAAGCTTTCTGATAGTGGCTGTGGGCTGGCAAGGGTCTCCCCGTGTAGGCACTTGTGGCACAGATGTTCCTTTAGGTATTGAGGATCATTTTTAGCTAAGGAGTTTCCCCCCCTGTCTTGGTTAAGTGTAAAGGGTTTAAACGCAGCTCTGTTAAAGCAGGGGAGGGGACATGAGTGTGCACAGGAGACTCCAGAGTCTGGTGCACAGCTATGGCAGTGTCTCCACATGGGATGTCCCAAGGCTGCCATCCTGATCATGTTTGAAGCTTTTCTGGTTCTCGGGCAGCTTGTCCTTCCTGGTGATTTTTACTGGAGGCTGGATCCATCTCGCCTAGCAACTTTCTGCCTTTGTCTGCATCTCTTTGCAAACTTCTGCTGTCTCAACTTGCAAGTCCTTGGTTGCACACATGAATCCATCACTAACCTGGTGCCCATGAGGAACATCTGTAGGGACCAGCTGTGGTTCCTTGCAGTGAAGTGACAGGAACTTGGTTTCTCTCCAGACTTCAGCCTTCCCATCTCTGAGCTGTGTCACGCTGCTTCGCTGGCTGATTGCCAACATGTCAGTTCAGGAGTCTTAGAGTTGTAGTCTGTGGACCTGTAGGAGTCCATGGTGTATGGCAGGAATCAGTAGGAACAGATCTGTTGACAGCAGAGGTGACCCACTATCCAAGGGTCTGCATCTTGGCTGGAAAGTTAGAAGGGTCCACAGGCTGAAAAAGATGGAAGAATCCTGCCTTTGGTTGTTCACAGCTGGACTTAGATGGCTTCCCCAAAGTGTCATGTTAGATATCCCCCTGGTTCTTCTATCACAGCGTCTTGCGTTGACTCTGACAGTATCAGCAAGAACGAGAGTGACACAAAACATTTCAGTCTGCACTCAAACGCCAGGCAGCGATCTCACTACTGCTGCTCCATTTCACTCTCCCTGTCATCTGCTGAACCTCTCATGCCCAGCTGTTGAGGCAGATGATGGGCTGGGAGTAGCAGCCCCATGCCCAGGTTCCCTAAATCACATCTGGGCATTCCCTCGTCGGTCTGAAGTGCCCTTGTTTCACCCTGGCTGGCTCTGTGCCCTCATCCTGGGATACAGGTGGTAGAGCCAGCCTGGGTCCCGGCTCTGCCACAGGCTTCCCCCAGTCTTGAACAAGTGGCTTTTACACTCCTGGTCTGTGGTTCCTCATGCCATGCTGTTGGGCAGACCTTGGAGAGCCTTGTGAGGCCTGAAAGCCTCAGTGGAGCAACCTCAGATTGTTCCTTGACCTATCCTGAAAGCAAAGACCTCATAGGTACCATTGGAAAGACCTTGGTAAATGCAGCAGAATTAGATGATCTCACCTAGTTGCTCACACGTTGACCAGAAAGGGCTAATCTCACATAAAGATGAGGTTCAGGTCAAATGGTCCTCAGCCGTGGTCTCAAATGCTGCTTTGAATCCCTGGGGAGTCTCGCAGGAGGTTCCATGCAGCATCTGTGTGTGCTGACAAGGACAGGATGATGCTGAGGCACAAGGGTCCCCAAGGCACCTGCTCTTCAGTGTGGGCAGAAGTGAGGCCACTGGCCACTGTGACACTGATGGAAGTTCTTCTCTAGTACATCTCCTGTGGGGGTGATGACATCCTGGTCACCCTGGACATCCTGGAACAGCAGCTCTGCTGTCCGAGGGACGCGGCAGCTGCAGAGTTGGGTGGGAGCAGTTTCCCATGCTCCTTTTGGGGCTCTCCCTGTGAAAAGTATCTAGACAAAGAATTCAACCAGCTTGCTTTTCTGTCTTGGGGGGGCAAAAAGTCTCGGCGTGCTTTTCTGCAGCCGCCAGAATACTGCTCGCTTTCTGCTATTTCCATTAAACACACAGCAGGATGGGTAGGGTGAAGGGGAATATTCTCCTGGCTTCTTTCCTTATGCCAACGCATTGAGTCACGTCTCCAGAGTGAGAAACATGATCTGAAGATTTCGAGAAGGAGGTCAGGCAATGAAAGTATGATTGAGGGGCTGGAAGAGCAGGCGCTCGCTGTGGTTGTCTGTGCTGTGTAAGCTTGCTGGAGGTCAGCTGGGGATACTGGTCCGAGCAGATTCAGGAGACAGACGTCCTGCTAGTGACTATCAGTCTCACTGTTTAGAGATACCAGCTCTGCTGCATCAGGAGCCTGGCCGACAAACTCTGCACCAGCTCAGGAGCGGCTCTGGGCCATTTCTCTTTCCTTTGTGGTCGAACATGCATATTTCTGGGGAAAAAATGCTCTCTAACACCTTCCTTCCAGAACAAGAACTTAGGCAATGGATTGCTGCCTCAGCTTCTGGATGGCCCAGCCCTCTTTCCCTCCAAAGCTGAGTGTGTTGGCCCAGTTCAGCTGCCTTCCAGGGACCCATCTGCAGAAGAGCATTTGCTTTTTAGAGTCAGTAAGGTGGGTCTTTCCCCTGTGGCTCACTCTTCATCAAAATCTAAAAATATTCCAAGATCCCTCCATTTTTGCTTAAAAGGCCAGTTAGGAGCAGGGCTGAGTGTGTCTGTCATACAGCTCAGGAGACAAGTGCAGCCTAAGGTCTTGAGTGGGACAGAGAGGAACACAGAGGCACCCCCAGCATTCCTGAAATAGGAGCCATCTCTTGATGTGATTTGTTGAACACATGGAGTTGGCTGACCATGGCTAGATCTCCTGACGTGCACTTGGAAAGGCCAGGTTTGACTTGCAGGTGAATGTGGTGTTGATTCTTGCCAGCTGTTGCCATAGCAGCCCAGGTACAGCGTGTTTCAGAGCAAGAGGCTTTCCTCCTTTCCTCCTGGTTGAGCTGCAGAGCACTGGGAGGTCTTCTAGGGAAAGATCCTGTGTACTGTCATGGAGAACATCTAAAAGGGGATGCTCTGTCCATTGCTGTGCCCAGAATTTCCCTTCTAAGGGGATTTCAAATGTCATCTTATAGTATAAGCCAGTCAGGGTGTTAAGTCCATGAGCTGTGAGACAAAGACATTTGTCACTCAGCTTTCAAATGGACCTGGGCAAGAAATGCTGTCTTCCTCCTGCCCTCCCCGTGAAAATGCTAATCCCAGTGAGTGCAGGAGTGAGGCCATAAAATGGGGAATTGCCTTTTTGGGGGAGCAAGTGGAGAGAGGGAGAGAAACCCCTTCTGTGCGCCGCAAGGCTCTCCTGTTGCAGCAGTCGTGCCGATTGGCTCCTGCCGGGTCTGGAGCCGCGATGTGCCGCTGGAGAAATGCAGCCTTCTTTTCCAAACAGCCTGTCCTTCCAGGTGGCACTTGGCCCAGTAAAGCTGCCGTAGCCTTGTAACCAGAGAGTACTGCAGTGTCCTGGAAAGAGTCTGCTCTTGTTCTCCCACATGTGCGTTTGGGAAGAACCAAGGACGTATCAGTCCTTAAAAAGGGAGAAGAAACTCATGCCATTTCCCAGGTCTCGACGTGCTTGTGCTCCATGACTCTTCCTTGCTCTGAACTTTGCATTGCTGCCCTCTCTCATGGGATTTGCAGCTTCTCCTCCAGCTGCTCTGGAGGAAGAGCATTGAGAGTCTGGAGCTGTGACTGAGTGCAAGGTAAATGCTGCAGGTAAAATGGCCCCGAGGGTGGGTTCAGTGCTCGCAGGCAGCAGAGGCACCGCTGAGACCCGGACACCTGCAGGCAGTGAGCACCTCGTGGATTGTGTTGGGAGAAGCCAAGCTTTGGGCAATCCTCCAGGAGAGGATGGATCCAGCTACTGGGTTGTCTCGGGCCTCATCTGTTCACACAGCTTGAGAGTCTTGCAAATGCACAGACAATGTGCCAGTGGTCTGTTGAGGTTTCCACACCAAAATCTGACATCAAGAGGTGCCTCCAGGTTGATGTAAGTTGCCTGCATCTCTCCAAGTAGCTCGGGTTGCTTCGTTGTTCCCTGTGTCTGGAGCAAGTCACGGTTTGGTCATCCTCTCTTGTTGGGCATGGACCTGAAGGATCACTTGCTGTCCTGATGAGGACAGGAAAATTTGCCTCCAGCCTGAAGCCAGCTCTTGCTGTCTTTTTGGTACCGTCATGGCAGGACTCGGGTGTCCTAAGCACAAGACTCTGTGCCCAGGCTCCCGAGTCTATTTTGGGGGGGGGGGGGGGGGGGGTTGACACTTTCATCAAATAACACTGATGTGGGAGTTGAGCTATGACCTGCCAAAGGTGCCTGCTTGGCTCTCCGCAAACAATACCCTGCAGAACAAAAGAGGGTACATGGAGAGGCAGGCAAGGCAGGTGAGTCTCCAAAAGATCATGTCCAGGGCTGCTCTACCCTCAGCCGAGGTTTCCAGCACAGAAATACGTGCTGTCAGCTGGCAGCACGTGGCATCAGTGCCGTGCACCCCAGCCATGCGTGCCCAGGCGTGCTGTGCATGCCTCCTCCCGCAGATGGGCACAGCCCTCCAGCTCTGCTCGTGTTGGGTAATGCTGTGCTCAGTGGCTCAGAGGCTCCTGGCTGTTCCCCACTCCTCGCCACGCATGATGATCCCTTGTCCTGGCTTCTCATGGGGTCTGGAGCTAGGGCGGAGCTGCTGCTGCTCCCACAATGTGCCAAAGATCTGCCAAGCCCAGGTGGGTGCCTGGACTTGTGTGGCTTTTGCCATAAATGGAAAGCTCAGCTAAAGGCTGATGTGCCCAGATGTACAAAATCTTCCATGAGGTTGTACCTGAGACTTGGCTCATGACTCCATAGCCATGGTCCACAACCTGCTTCCCTCCTCATGACGCTACGGTTGGGGCTTTTCCTGGTCTGTGAACGCCCTGCACCTCCTGAGCCTTTCACCCCTGCTTGCTCCCGCTGCTTCATCCCCTCTGCAATGCAGTATAGAAAGCCCCCACCCTGCAACAAGGAGGAAGGGTTGGGCTTGCCCAAGGGAGGATGCGCCCAGGTCCAAAGCCGGGGAATTTTCAGAGCATTTCTGTTAACCTGTAGCCAGGAGACCGCTGCCAAGGAGGCCGCGCTGAAACCCGAAGCGGCTGTTTTTCCGGAGACTCAGCACTTGGCAGGGAGAGCAGGTGGACAAGCGGCGGGGCGGGGAGGGATGCGAGTGCCCTGGGAGGCAGCACTGCCAGGGCAGTGCCTGGGGAAGGTGCCGGGGGAAGGGGTGCTGACTTACCTGTTTGCCTCTGGGGATTCATCTCCATGTCCTCCTTGTCTGAGATCATGAGGAGAGTCGAGAGGAGACCGGGGTCATTGCCGACCCTTCTGTCCTTACATGTGGCTCTGACCTTGGTTACCCTCTTTGCGCCGTCTGCTGAGCATCTCCTTCAGCGGGGACAAGCAATGGTGGGTTTTCTCCTTGTGTTGCTGAGGAAGGACAGGAGATGGTCCAAGCGTCCCCCTCAGCTTGACTGCGGTGGGGTTCAGCTGAGCCAGCCCAGCTGACAGCACTTGCTGTGCCTGGACCTTTTTTTCCTTTATAGCTCGGCGTTATCTCAAGGTCTCTGGCGTCGCAGCTGGTGCCGTGTTTGCCTTGCCGTGCAGCAGCTGCCTGACAGCCGGTCGCTTCCCACCCATCTCCCTCCCGCTCCTCATGGCAGCAGGGGGCTCGGGGGCTGTGGGAGCCCTCGGTGTCAGGAGAACCCCTCCACAGGGCTGCAAGTCAGCCCCAGTGCTGCCAGCCCCAGGGGAGTGAGGACAGTGGGTAGCAGGGAAGTTGCCCAGTGTGGGATGGTGGCAGCATCTATCCCATCGCCTTTGCTTCCCCATTCCCATCTGGGGCAGGGCTGGGCATTATATTGAATCGGGGCCCGGGTCACTGTCCCAGCCTGGGTCTCTGCTGCCAGGACTGGTGCCGGATGCCTGGCTGAGCTGCCCTGCCCTGCCCTGCCCTGTCCAGGCAGCATCAGCCTCTCCAGCCGTGGGGAGTGCCAAGACTCCATCCAGAGCTGAGATGCTGTTAAAAATAGATCAGTCGTGAACTGGTTTTCTCCTCCTTGGTTCCTGGCCCGAGAGCTCATTCCTCTCTCTGGGCTGGCTTTGAAGCTCTCCGGATGCTGCGAGACAGCGGCTGTGTGCCAGCCTGCCATTGCAGGGAGGCTTGCAGAGCGGAGAGATGCAGAAACATTATAGGTGGCATAGCTGTCCTCAAAATATTTAGTGGCTGGGGAGTGCTTTCTCCCCCAAAAAAGCATCACCCACGAAAGAATCTGCTAAATAGATGATGAAAGAAAGCTGGGATGGGGAGGGGCTCTTTGCTTCTCCGCTTGCACATCATGCTTGCATAAGAGGACACCAGCACCTTAGCATTCCTGGCCACAAAGTGAAGTTCACCTCAGCCCTGTGGCTTCCTAGAAGACACCTGACTGAGCTGCAGCCTCCCCTCAGCACCGTGGCCTGGAGCAAATCCACAGCCCCTCTGGCTCAGGGCTCTGCAGGGGCTCCCAAGCCCTGCAGCACAGCCCCCGTGTGCTGGGCTGGCCGGGCTGTGCACGCTCACCAGGGAAAGGCTGGGTCCCAGTTTCTTCTCGTAGCCCTTTTCTGTCCTTCTGATTCTTCAGTATAATTTTTCAGGTGTGAACACTGAATCTGGAGACAATTTTAAGATGCAGCTGTGAAACCTATTATCAGTGTCCCTGCTATCAAATCCACGAGGTTCAGGGCTGCACGTAGCCACTGAGCAATTAAATGGCAGCCCTGGTGATGAATTACAACTGAGGCCTCCTGGGGCTAAATAAATATCGGCTGATAACCACCGATAAAATGAATTTCTGTGTTCTTTTTCTTTAAAAGCACCCTCCTAGTATCTGTGCCTGGTTGTGGTGTTGCACGTCTCCCTGGAGAGGCCACATGAACCGTGGCATTTCTCCCCGGCCAGCACCTTGGGTTTCCAACCAGAGCTGGAATACAAATAAACCAAAGAAATCCATGTCCCTGCAGGAGCCAGGCAAGGGCTGGGAAAGGCAAGGCAAGGCAGCACAGAGGTGGGCAGGGAGGGAGGCAAACGACAAGCTGAGGTTTTGGGTAGCCAGTCTAAACGTTGTTTCCCCAGCTATCCCACCTCAAACGCATGGATAAACTGCTGGGGTGCAGAGCGTGATGCCAGCAGGACAGGGGGAACTGCAGAGTGCTGCTCCAGCGCGGTGGGGTCCCCTGGGGTGGTGTGAAGAAGGAGAGCATCGTGGTGGTGCTTGCCCCAGCACCCTGCCCCAGGGGACGGGCACGAGCCCATCTGCACGGGCACCTGTACACCCTGTGCCTGCTGCTGCTTTCTGCTACCCAAAGGGAGCTTGCAAAAAGGCAGAGATTAAATTTACAGAGCTTCTTGGGGAGATGGTCTTTGCCAGTGACTTTGAGAGACTTCTGGGCAGATTTTGCCCGTGCTGGTGTTTCATCTGGGGGCGTGTGGCGGGACGGGTGCCGCGTGTCCCTGGGTGCAGCTTTCCCACTCTCTGGCTGGCTGCAGAGAGCAGCTGCACTGCCAGTGAAAAAGCGTCTGGCTGAACATCCCAGCTGCCTGGTTTGCAAGTGAAAATAAGGCTTGTCCTATGGCCAGCTCCACCCAGAGCAGAAAATCAGACCCTTTGGCAGATCGCTGCTACTGTAATAAAATTTAGCTGTGCTGAGACTGCTAGTCCTGGAATGGGAAAAGTCCCATGTGGGTTCAGAGAAGTCTGGGGATGGGACTGTCAAAACTGCTGCTGCCCAGGGTTTGTGGTGCTGCCTGGGGACACCCACTGCAATCCAGCGTGGCCCCACAGCTCACCTCGCCCTCAGCACTGACTTCACATCGTCTTTTCCCTGCAGCGAGTCCCCCCAGCCCTGGAGCCGTGTGATCTCACAGAGCCATGATGAAGCTCCTGCCTGTTGCCCCTCTCCTCCTGCTTCTCCTGACTACGCTGGAAGCCAGACCAAAACTTGCAGGTGAGCCCTGGCCTGGGGGGATTGCCTGAAGGAGAGAGAAGCGAGTGTGTGAGGGCAGCAAAGCCCTTGGAGGACAGCTTGCTGCTTGACGTCGGGGGACCTGGTACCTCTTCTTTGGAGGCATCCCCAGGAGGATTCCTCCCAGGTGTGGGACCCAAACTTCCCAGCACTGCCCAGGGGAGCAGGAGCCCCAGCCTGGCCCCAGCACAGTGGGTCTGGCACCACTTGCTCTGGGCACATCCTCAGCCTTGGCACAGCCCAGCTCAGGGCTTGTCACCCTCCTGCCCATGGGCTCTGGCCTCGGCAGGAGGCACAGGCGTGAGGGGAACTCCCTCTCCCAGTGAAGGGGAAAAGCAAACCCAGGGGACCAGCTTTTCTCCTCCCAGGGCAGAGGGGGCTAAATCAATTCCAGTTTGAAAACAGTGAAGGCACCAAATGGAGAAGGGAGCTGGGTATGTCTCAGAGACTTTTGGAGCAGTTGAGATGACAACCCAGGTCTGGGCAATATCCCAAGGGGGCTCAAAGTGTTTGTTTGCCATTAGGGACAAATTCTCCCAGCCTTGGGTACACCCAAGCCAAGTAAAATATGTTCATTGGCATGTCACTTGCTAAACATTTTCCTGGTTTGCGCTGGAAGTAGCACCCATATGTCCAAGAGAGGCTCTTTGGCTTGATCCCCACTGTGTGTGTGCCCTGAGCTGTGCTTTTCACTCTCTCTTTTTCTGCTCTTTAAAAAAAACCACAAAACAAAAACCCAACAAAAACCAAAGAACAAAGCAAGCCCTCGTTCTAGGCAGAAGCTGGCAGAATGTAGTAAAAACTGGGGGAAGCTCAAGCTGCAGGAGGAACAGAAGAATTGCCCAAAGCAGTATTTTCATGCCTGGCACGGCAGCAGCGGGATCCCATGCAGTGCAGAGGTCTGGAGCAGGAGCTGCAGCTTGCAGAGGACAGCATGGGGCTGTTTTGCACTCTAATGCTCTGGTTTGCTGCAGAGATGAGGATGAGGATGCCGCTGCCTAAACCTGTGCCTAAGCCTTGTCAGGGCAGATGCTGACCGTGGGGTGTTTCTGCAGCCCCTGGGGCCGTCAGCTCCAGAGATAGAGGTGCAGGAGCTGGGTCTGGCTGCAGGGGGAGGAGGCAACACTGCCATTTCCCCACAGCCTCACAACCAGGACGTGTCTCCCCAGCCTGTCACCCCTGCTCCCGCTCTTCTGGCACCCCCGTAGGTTTATTTGGCAGTGGGAAGGTGCTGCTGTGTGGGGGTTGCCCAGACCTGCCCTCCCCATCCCCAGAGCACCCTGCAAGCCACATGACAGGGATGCCTCCAGTCCCAGCCCTGCTTCCCAGAGGCGGCCGTGAAGCTGAGCCATCTCTTTGTCCCCTTCCAGCCCTGAAGTGCAGGACGGGTCCCCTGGACATCGTGTTTGTGATCGACAGCTCCCGCAGCGTGCGCCCCTTCGAGTTCGAGACCATGCGGCGGTTCATGATGGACATCATCGGCAGCCTGGACCTGGGCCCCAACGCCACGCGGGTCGGGGTGATCCAGTACTCCAGCCAGGTGCAGAACATCTTCTCCCTCAAGACGTTCTTCACACGGGCGGACATGGAGAAAGCCATCAACAGCATCATCCCGCTGGCCCAGGGGACCATGACGGGGCTGGCCATCCAGTACACCATGAACGTGGCCTTCACCACGCAGGAGGGCGCGCGCCCGCTGCACAAGAAGATCCCCCGCATCGCCATCATCGTCACGGACGGCCGGCCCCAGGACCGTGTCAGCGAGGTGGCCTCCCAGGCCCGAAATGCTGGCATCGAGATCTACGCTGTGGGCATCCAGCGGGCAGACATGAACTCGCTGCGGGCCATGGCCTCACCGCCACTGGAGGATCACGTCTTCCTGGTGGAGTCCTTCGAGCTCATCCAGCAGTTTGGGAAGCAGTTCCAGGACAAGCTCTGCGGTGGGTGAGAGCTGCGGCTGCCGGGTGGCAAGGGTGGCCCTGGCGCCTGCTCCTCACCCAGGTCAGAAGGTGACCTTCAGAGGGGTGTTTGGGGTGACTGCCCTTGCTAGGAGCAGCATGGACAGGGGAGCAACAGCCCAGTGGGGTGCTGGGATGAGTCATCTTTCCTCTTCCTCACCTTTCCTCTTCCTCACCTTTCCTCTTCCTCACCTTTCCTCTGCTGGGGTGATATCAAGAAAACTCTGAAAGCATTGCAAGCAAGTTCTTTTCTTTGCCTGTGCCCAGTAGCTCTTCTCCAAGCCAGGAAATCATAGCAGCAGTGATGAGAATATGAAAGAGCAGGAAAGGTGGAGCTGGTTTCCCTGGGTGTGACGGGGCAGGGTGACACGTCCCAGAGCCCTGTATATATTTCACCGTGGCTCTAGCAGGGTCTCCTCCTACACCAACTCATGGCATCTGCTGCACACACATTTGTGTTCAATAAAGCCCAGCCACGTGGTGCTGTGCTGGAGTGTCTGGCTGGACTTGGCTGGGAGCTGGGAGGCTGCTTGACACGGTGACTGTGCTGGTGTGGGTCAGGGGCTCGCAGACTGGGACCTGCCTGTCCCCTCCTCGTGCTGGTGGGCACACAGGCCTGGCTCCCTCAGCACGTTCCAGCTGTGCTCAAGCTTTTGCCTACTCAGCTCAAGCTACTGACTATCAATTAATACTGAGTGTTGATTTAGTGCTCGGGTAGATCAGAAACCTGCCCCGCGCAGCATCCATGTCTGTGCACTGGAAATCAGTGGGTGAGCACTGGGTCACCCCCATGGCTTTGGCTGTGGAGACAGGGCATGTACTGGAGATCCTGTTCGTGCACGGTGCTCGTGGGCCACTCTGGTGCTCATTCTGTCTTGCAGGGGTGGACAAGTGTGTGGAGCAGGAGCACGGCTGCCAGCACAGCTGCGTCAGCACCCCTGGCTCCTTCTACTGCGAGTGCAACCCGGGCTACAGGCTCAACATGGATCGAAAGACCTGCTCCTGTAAAAAAAAAAAACCTTTTTATTCTTCTTCTTGAGGGCTCATAGTTACAGGTCTCATGGTGGGAAGCTGAAAAGCAGCAGGGAACCCAGCGAGGCCAGCAGCAGCAGCAGCTCGGGTGCTCTGTTCACCCCGCACACAGCCCCCAGGGTCTGTAACGGCTGTGGATGGTTCTCAGCACGGGTAAATCCCAGTCACCCTGGGATGAGGCACTGGGGGCTTCTGGGGGCACAACTGGCTGCCTGCCACCTGAGGGCTGCGGGCTGTGGGGACCACATGATGCATGTGCCAGCCACCAAAGCGCGCAGCGTTAGGTCCTGTCTGTTGAGTGCAAAGCTGTATTGGTTGGTCTGGCCACCAACCCAGGAATTTCCCTTCTTGTCTCATGGTGCTGGGAAGCTCCTTGAAGCCCTGGAGCAGTCTGGGGAAGCCAGGAGAGGAGGGTGATGTGTCCCGTTCCCCAGCAGCCATCGATGCCTGTGTGGGTGGGAGGCACGGCTGTCAGCACCAGTGCATCAGCACTCGTGGGTCACACTCGTGCCACTGCTGCGTGGGCCACTACCTCAGCCAGGAGCTGCTCTAGCGAGCGGCCGTCTCCCTTCCTGCCCCTGCTTCATGTGCTGCTCACTCTCCCAGCCCTTCTCTCGTATTTCTCTTTCTGCCCACCCCTCTCCTTCTCTCACCAGTGATCGATTACTGCAGCTTCGGGAACCACAGCTGCCAGCACGAGTGCGTGAGCATCCCCCACGGGCACTACTGCCGCTGCCGCAGCGGGTTCACGCTGCAGCCCGACGCCAGGTCCTGCAGGGGTACGTCCCGGGGCACACGCCGGGCTGTCCTGCCCGCTCCCCAGGGGAAGGGCTGTTCCTGGACCACCCCACCCGGCCAAGGATAACCCTGCGCCCTTGGCTTCTCTTCCAGTCACCGACCTCTGCAACCGGGTGGATCACGGCTGCGAGTTCAAGTGCGTGAGCACGGAGGGCTCCTACCGCTGCGTGTGCCCCGAGGGCCAGCAGCTCCAGGCTGATGGCAAGGGGTGCACCAGTGAGTACTGGGACGTGACTCAGCATCCTCCTCATCTGGGCTCTGTGCTGGGGCTCCTGGCAAGGGCTCACCTGAAACTGGGCCGGGGGGTCTAAGCGGGGCTTTGTCTGAGCTGGGTTGGAAGGCTGGGGAGCTGCCGGGGCCTCGGGGAGCACCCCAGCTTCTGCAGGAGTGGATGGGGGCTCACGTCCTCAGACACATGGCCCAGAAGATGCAACAGGAGATTTGAGAAAGTTTCAGGAAAAGGGAGACCTAGGAAAGACTTCCAGGGGATGCTGGGGTGGCAATGGAGGGGTTTGGGCTGAGAGCCCTTGGCATGCTTTGTCCCACTTCCCAGCCTCACCCTGGCTGCAGATCCAGGGGGTCCACTCAGTGTCCTGAAGCCCATCAGCTCTCCCCCAGGCCTGGGCATCCTGTCCCTGACAGTGCCCCCAGCCAGCTGGGTCCCTTCTCACCATCCCCTGTGCCCACAGAGTGTGGGGCCGGGCATGTCGACCTGGTGATGGTCATCGATGGCTCCAAGAGCGTCCGGCCCCAGAACTTCGAGCTGGTGAAGCAGTTTGTGAACCGCATCGTGGACCTGCTGGAGGTGTCCCCCCACGGCACGCGGGTGGGGCTGGTGCAGTACTCCAGCCGCGTCCGCACCGAGTTCCCCCTCAACAAGTACCACAGCACGGATGAGATCAAGAAGGCGGTGATGGAGGTGGAGTACATGGAGAAAGGCACCATGACTGGCCTTGCCCTCAAGCACATGGTGGAGCACAGCTTCTCCGAGCTGGAAGGTGCCAGGCCCCTCTCCCACAACGTGCCCAGAATCGGGCTCGTCTTCACGGATGGGCGCTCCCAGGATGACATCTCCGAATGGGCCAGGAAAGCAAAGGAGTCAGGTGTGGAGGGGCTGAGGATCTCCAAATTGCAGTGCTTGGGGCATCCCAGGGTGGACCCTTGGGTGGCTGGCTCTGGGGGATCTGCATCCAGCCTTGGAGTGCGGCATTGCCCGCTTCCACAGGGGCAGATGTGCCTCTGCTGTGGCCTCAGGGTTCTCTGAGCAGCATCCTTCCTGCAGCAGCCTGCACCATGGCGGTGCTGCAGCGCTCCTGCCTGTCCTTCCCAAATTCCTGCCGTGTATTTCGGAAGCCCAGGGGAAATCCTGCATCCTCGGACACCCGGGGGGAATCCTCCATCCTTGGCTTTGCTCCCTCTGGGTTTGTGATTGCGTGATGCAGGGTGGCCAGCACAGTGCTCAGGACCCATCCTTGCCACACAGGGATCGTGATGTTCGCTGTGGGTGTCGGCAAGGCCGTGGAAGAGGAGCTGAGAGCGATCGCCTCCGAGCCGGTGGAGCAGCACTTCTCCTACTCGGCTGACTTCACCACCATGACCCACCTTGTGGAGAACTTCAAGCTGAACATCTGCCCAGGTGGGTGCCCCCAGTCCTGACTGTGCCCTCAGCCCCGAGCTGGAGGAATCCCTTCTCTCCCCCCCAGGGGTGGTTTGTGTGCCTGTCACCCTGTGTCTCATGCCCCAGGGCCAAGCTGGGTGTCTCTGGATCTCATCAGGCTTTCATGGGCATAGAGGTGGGTCTCAGGGAATAGGAGGCAGTAGAGCTGGGTGGTTTGATTTAAGAGATGGCCTGAGAGCATCCACTGTGGTGCAGTTGTGCAGTCAAGAGGCTGGTGTCTCACCCTGCCTTGAGGGACGCTGCCCCAGCTCCCAGGGTGGCCTGTCGCCTCATCCAGACCTGCACTTCTGTTGGTGCCAGGGAGAGAAGGATGAAGCTGTGGGATTTTCCCTGCCCTAGGGCAGGCTGGGGCTCCCCAGTGCCCTTGGGACCCCCATGGGGCTGCAGATGTAGGATCAGCAGCGCTCTCTGACACCTCAGCTTGAAGGCAAGTGAAGCTCAGCACTGGCTGGAGTTGGCACACGGTGACCATGTGCCTGGCAGCTCCATGAGGTGCCTGGTGGGACTCCTGGTGGCAAGCTCACTGGGCTCTCAGGGATGCAGCCTGGCGTAAAGGAGCGGGGCTGGAAAAGGGAAAGTGCTGGGGAGAGCCCGAAGGCTCAGGACTGGCCCCACTGGGTGGCTGTGGGGACAAGGGAGTCGTGCTGTGTGGGAGCAGGACAGAGCCGGGTGCCACGGGGCCGTGGCTCTGACTGCACCAACCCCTGTGGTCTCAGAGGAGGGCAAAGGGGTGACAGAGATCCGCAGCCCGTGCGAGTGCGAGGCGCTGGTGCAGTTCCAGACGAACACCGTGGCCATCCTGCAGAGCCTGACCGAGAAAAATATCCTTTGGGGTGATGCCCGGGCTCGCCGGGGTGCGGGGCACTGCGCACGCAGGAGGGACGGGTGGGTAAGCGAGAGCAGGGAAAATCGTAAGCTCCTTCCAGAGGAAAAGCACGTTGCCCACCAGACTGTCCGGCTCACAGTTTCCTTAGCACGTTCACTTGCTCAGATGACAGCCAGACTGGAAGACTTGGAAAAGCAGATTGCCAACAAGAAGTGATCCTCGCAGAGGGCTGCAGCGCTTGGACGGGGCACGGGGACGGGGAGTAGCTCCGTGGCATTGTTATTCCTAGGTTATTGTAAAGCACCGGTGTTTGTTCCTGTATTGCAAAATCCCCAGGGGGATGCGGCGTGTACTTAAAAAACCCCAAAAGCTAAAAAAAACCAAAACAAACCAACGACGAACAAGAACTAGAGCAGAGACCCCTGCTGCGAAGCCAGGGGGTTCAGCCGTCGCTGCTGCCTCGTTCCTCTGAACTGGCAGCTCTGGGATGAAGTGGGATGGCTGCGTGGGCAGGCTGGGCTTTGTGCCAGGAGATGTGACACCCGGCCTTTTCCCAAAGCGACTGGGACCAACCAGCCCCTCCGCAGCCCCCCCAGCGCCCAGCAAGCTGCTTTGCAAGATTAAAAAACCCTGCAGTGGTGGCACCCTGAGAGCTCCTGGTGTCTCAGCATCGGCTGCCAAGCGGTGGAGTGAGGAGAGCCGGGTGCTGCGGGCAGTGCACAGGGCTGCGTCCTGCCCGGCCCCCTCCCGGCAGGGTGCCCGGGTCTGCACCGTGGGAAGGTGGGCGGCAGGAATCGATGGGTGCCCTTGCCCCCCGTGTTGGCAGAATTGTTTTGAGAATCGGTCATTATCCTATTTGGTTTCTTTATCATGTAGCAAAATGGTACTAATTCTTCCTATAAATATCTCTGTGTGTGTATATATATGTATATTTCATTCAGAGAGCAGGATAGTGCTATTTTTAAACACTTTTATATACAGAAATTTCTATCCTGACAATAAACACCCTGAAAATTCGTATGATGCACCCCTCTCCTTTGGGCTGGGCTGCAGGGCCCCAGAGGCTTTTGCAAAGGACTCTCAAAATCTGTGCTCTGAGGGCACCCTGGGATGCTGCAGACCCTGCCTCAGCTGGAGGGGGCCAGGATGGCACTGTCACTGTGGCACCACAAGGGGTGCAGGGACACTTCTCCATGTACCCACTTAGGAGCAACAGCAGCTTTTTGGAGGTGTCCTTCATGCACCTACTGAGCTTGCTGGTCCTGTACAGAGGAGAGCAAAGTGGGACTGCAGAGGGGATTTGTGTGCTGGGGGGGGGGGGCAGGTACTCATGGGACTGTGCAGGGTACTGTTGGGAGGAGGAGGAGGGTTACAACTCCCCCTGCTTCAGCACAGCTCCTTCACCCCAGGGATGCTGGTGGGGGCTCCAGAAGCCACCTTGGTCCATTTCCTTTGCAGAGCCTAACTATTCCCCCTGGGTTTCTAGGGCATCGACAGGGGTGGCTGGAGGATGAGTCCTGTTGGTCCTGCTTCCAGGAGTGGTTTGCTCCACAGGACTCATGTCTTGGGGAGTTGCAGTTGATAAGAGCACGAGCAGAGCAGGATGAGGACTGTGCAGGACCATGAAGCAGAGTGTGATGCACAGCAGGTCCACTTCTTGGAGGTGCAGCCCACCCCCCAAGCACCACCTCAGCCAGATCCTGGCACCAGCTGGGAGCACAGCACTGCCCTCTCCAGACCCAGAAGCAGGCCAATACCAAAGTATTGCTTCAAAATTAATCTAATGCTTGTACTACTCATTAAAAATGCTAAATTGTTGGTGCACTGCCCAGAAAGTCTATTTGGGTTTGCCAAGTACTCTGCTGGTGTTTAATAAATGACTTTTTCAAAGAGTTAAATGCAGCCACAGGATCATTCGGGAAACTGGACAATAATTAACAGCTATCCGGTAAGATAAGGTCCACTTATGTGGCACGTGGAGCCATGAGAAGGGAAGTGGGAGCAGTAAGGGGCACGGTGAGATGCCCACCATGCCCTGGGGGGAAAGCAGGGGCTCCAGGGCTGGGGCAGAGCAGGGGTGGGGAGCTCAGGGGCTGCGCAGAGCACACAGGGACAATGCCTGGGCTTTTGCAGAGAGCACTTTGCCCTGGCTGGTTGTGAAATTAGGGGCTGCCCCAGCCTGGCCTTTGCAGAAGCACAGGGTATTTGGCTGTGGGGGTCCTTCCCCTCCCAGGGCCTTCCCCGTGCTGGTTTCCAGCACAGCTCAGGTTCCTGCCAGCCCCACAAATCCCAAGGAAAGGCTCCAGGAACCTGTTACACAAGGCGAGGGGAACATTGACCAACTGGTGGGAAATGGAGTCATTTCCCATTGCCCAAGAGCACTTAGAGAAATCTTCTTTGCTGGGAGCAGAGGTGCAGCCTCCTTGCGAGGGAGGAGATGGAGGCCTGAAGGCTGGTGAGATCTTTGCCCTCTGACCAACGACTCCAGCCTATGAGCCATCACCAGTCAGTTAGGGCTCAGGCACACCAGGGGTGTTGGGCTGATGACAGGGCTGTGGGGAGCTAATGCTCCTACCCCAGTGAGCCCAGCCACTCCTTCCAGCACCAAACTGCTTCCTACACAGCAGCAGCCACCC
>JANVCC010000146.1:3086963-3179168 GCA_025345505.1 Todiramphus chloris collaris | reverse complement strand
GCCGCTGCTGCCGCCGCCGTCGGCCCCGCAGGACTCCGCGGCTCCGCGCCGGGCGCGCACGCTGCGGCGGGGGCGGTGCCGAGGCAGGTGAGCGGCGGCGCGGGGCCGGGCTCCGGCACCCCGGGTGCGGCAGGCACCGGCAGCGCGGGGGACCCGAGGCACCGGCAGCCGGGGTGCTGCAGGCACCGGCGTCCCGGGGACCCAGGGCGCCGACATCTCGGGTCGCGGCGAGGACCGTGAGATCGGCAACCCAGACAACAGCGGGGACCGGGGTACCGGAATCCCGGGGAGCCGGGTTACCAGCATCCCCGGGCATTGCAGGGATCGGCATCCTGGGGCGCGGCAGGCACCCGGGGCACCGGCATCCCGGGGTGAGAGGGCAACCGGAGCAGCGGCATGCGGGGGTGAGGAGGGATGGGGGCAGCGGCACACCGGGATGAGTGGGGACGCGAGGCACCGACATCCCGGGATGAGCAGGGAGCCGCCGTGCTAGCACCCACCTCCCGCGATGCTGCTGGGACCTGGGGCACAGGGATAACCCTCCCTGTTCCTCCACTGGCAGGTGTAGGAAAGTCCCTCTCCCCGAATCCTTCCCCCCGCCGGCGGCTGCATCTCCTCCTCCCCAGGGAGCAAGGCAGGACGCGGGGGTCCCCTCCAAGAGCTGTGCACCTATTGAGTGGGACCTGGGAGCAGAGGCTGGCACAGGGCAGGGCATCGGGCTGCAGCAGGCGCTGAGCTGCCCGCTGTCAGTAGAAAGCCGAGCTATTGGTAATCCCCCCGCTCCTGCACCCCGAAGCGAGCAGGGAGTTCCCCCCGTCATCTGCATCCCCAGCGTGCAGCAGCATCTCACGCTCTGCCTGAAGGGAGAACCTGGCAGTGGGAATCCCCCGTCCATGGTCTCCCTGGCCTGCCTGGCAAAAGGAAGAGCTCTGTCCTGAGCATCTTCAGGCAGATGGGGACAAGAACGCTCAGCAATGAGGACGGGGCTCTGCAGGGGCACTTTTAGGTGACTAGAAAGCAGACATCTCCCCAGTCCTGCCCCAGGACACCATCCCGCAGGAGCTGGGAGGTCAGTCAGCCCCACTGCCCTCTCCAGGTACCCAGCGAGGGACCCCCAGCCCTACCCCAGCCCCATGGGAATCCTACACAGGACTTCTCCAGTGGTCTGCAGCCACCAGCCCTGCATGTGCAGGGTCACAAGCCCAGGGTGACAGGGCATTTAGGACTGGGCTACAGGCAAAGGATAAGCATTTCCTCCTTCTGTACGGTGTTTCTAATGGCTCCTTTGAGACAAGCCACACGACTCCCTGCTGGGAAGCCTTGCTGAGCTGTAAGTACAGGGCTTTTTATTTAGACTGTTAATCTAAATCCATTGTACCTGGGTGGAAAAGCCCCCATGTGCAATACTCCCTGCACTTGCTGCATCCTCACTTGAATGTCTATTAGCATCTTCCTTCCCACTCCCTCGGGTCCCCTCTGCCTGTTGGAATAAATATACATAACTTCCATTTGAAAGCCTTTAAGAAAAGATACGTTGTCAAGGGAAACTCTTCCAGCATTTCTTACGGATATGCTTGATCTGTTTTTATATTTTTTTTACTGTCATAAAGGAATATATCAGAGATCTTTTTTTTTCTCCACAAGATACATATTCATTTGAATGCCCAACACCCAGCTCACACTGGCCTTGTGTAATTCTGATGGTCGTCTCCTTAAAATAGCTTACAATCTATTTCAAAATTTATCAGAAAGAGACCAGCTTTATCTGTTCTGGTTTTCCAGTCATTCATGGAAATTTTGGGTTAACTAAAGGAAAATTTTGCAAATTCACATTATTCCAGGCATATACATTTGTCCATTGTGCTTTAAAATAAAAAAAAAAAAAAACCCAGCCAAACACTCCATGTCCCTAAAGTGAGCTTCTGTTTCCCAGCACATCCCCCTGCACATGGGAGACAGGTGCATGTTCTGAGGACCCAACAGGGAGATTGCACCAGGTCTTAGTTCAAACCCCAGCTTTGTTCTAAAGCTGAGCTTAGCTAGTTCTGAAATGAGTAGGCAAAAGAATTACAAAACTATTAATTGCTGCTTTAGATTCCTAGATGAAAGCTGTAATGTGGGCAGAAATGATTTGCTCTATTCAGAAGTGAGCAGAGCATCTCAGACAGTTTGCGACCCTTCTCCTCACTCTGCTTGGGATTTCCCTGGGGTACAAAGGCTTGCAGGGTCCTGACACCTCGGGGGGTTTTTCTGAGCTGTGAGAGGTGGGATCTGTCTCCTTCTTGGCCCCATGCCTCAGCCCAGCCCCCAAACCACCTCTCTTTTGATTCCGGTGACATTTGGCCTGGTGTTCTGGAGAGGAGAGAGGCTGAGGACGGGTGTGGGGTAAGCTGGATGCAACAGAGCCACCCCTACAGCCCCTGCCTGTGTGTTCATAGCCTGAATGCATGAGCATCCTTCTGGAAGGAACCTGGATTAGTCATCCCCACCCCACAGATGGGCTGTGTGATGTCTTCCCCGGGAAAGCTAATCTGTCACAGAAATTCTGATTTCTCCCTGGAAAGGAGCGTGTACACCCTTTTTCTCCTTTGCTTTTCTCTTAAACATTGAAGAAGTTGCTCCTTCTCTTTTTCTCCCCCGCCTTTGAAAGGCAAGACAAAGAGTCCATCAAGCTCTGAGCTTTATCACAAGCCGGTCTCCTCCTCCAGCCGTGGTGTAATGGGAAGCGCTGGCTCTGTGGTGCAAAGCCTGTGTCTTTAAGGAGCCCTGGCTCAGAGGAGCAGTGGAGTTAGCAGATGCTTTTGCCAGGCTATTTATTTCACACAAATCTGGCATTTGCTGCACCCACAGCCCTGCTCAGCTTAGAAACATACCTCTGGGGTTTATTTCTAACCATTCCTCCTGTACCTGTGCTCTGACCTACACATTTAGATGTAGGTGTCTCCTGGTCTGACAAACCCTTTATGCCATGTTTTTCCTGAAAAACAAGCAGAGCCCTTCCCATAGCTTCAGTGTTTGCCCCATAAACCCCATGAGATGAGCAGGGCTGGTGTGCAGTGGGGTTCACAGGGGAGCTGGGATTCTTCTGGGCAGGAGGGGACCCACCTCATGTCACTGACATGGCCTTGGCCCTAGGTGGCTGCTGTCGGACCAGACTGTCCTGTGTGGGGTCTGGTGGCACCTCAGCATCACCGCTGGGGCTGCTGCATCCTTTTCCCTGGCTCCTGCTGCCTGGCTGTGGCCTCTGTCCCTGTGTCACCCAAAAGTTTGAAAACTTCAGTGGGCAACCCAAGACAGACAAAGTGAGGCTGTTTTTTTTTCTAATAAGCCGCTGTCTGATGAAAACCAGGAAGGGAAGCCTTTGGGATGGGAGACAGGCCAGTCTGGAGGTCACAAATGCCTCAGCAACTGCTGCAGCAAAAGCATCAGTGGCTGCAGAAGTCGTGTGGGTACCCTGGAGGTGCGAGTGGAGCTCAGGAGCAAGTCACACCTAATAGTGTTTTTTTTCCAAAGTAGCCAAAGTGTGGGAAAAATGCAATTCCTTGACCAGGAGGGCAAATGCAGGGTCCCTCCTGAGGACACCCACCAACCCTGCGCCAGGCAGTGTGATGAACAAGGTAGGTGGAGAAGTCTGATTCCAAGGTGACACGGGAAGATCACAAACCTTTTGGTTTGCCTTTTTATTCTGAACTTCTGGTCAAGACGGAGAAATGCACTGGAAGGTGTGGGAATGCTTCTCTTTGTTAGCTGCTTGGACTGCTGCTCATTAGAAAAGGGAATTTCTGCTGGATGGAAAAGCCCAGCTCCCTGAAGCTTTTAAAATCCTGAAACACAGTAGAAACCACAACTTTGGTGTTATTTCCCTACCAGCGTACACATTTTTAATTCAGAGTCATCAATGATTCTGAACCATGTTTTTGTTATCTTTCAACATTTTTAAATAATCTTAATATTTTACATGACAGAACACAGGGGGAAACAAAGCAGGTAGATGTATTGTTTTGACACTTCTTCCACTGAAATTCTCTGAAAACCTGACACCTTCCATGAAAACACTTTGATTTTGTCAAAAACTGCCTTTGCTGCTGGGAAGATTGCACCATCTAAGGACTTTTTGACCAGGTCTAATTAGCAATGTAGATAGTGGGGCTACAAAGCTCTTCAGCAGAATTGCTGCAGCGTGATTTGATGAGACCTGGTTTTGCCCCAGGGGAGGTTCTTTGGGGGATAAATCCTTTCTTCAGTGACTAATTAACAGTTAGAACAAGGAAAGACCCATGGATGAGGGGCTGGAGGTGCAGTAAACTGCTTTCCTTAGGCTGTTAGTGATCTGCAAAGGGAGAAACTTTAAGAGGTTAAAAAAAAAAAGCAAGGAAAAGTTTCACCTGGAAAAATCATTGGCTTTTTTTTTCTTTTGTCATTCCACCACCAAAGAACAACTGCCCAAAGGTGTTTCTCTCCCCTCCCCTCTCCCTGTCCTCACTTTTCAAAATGCAGACATCCCTCTTCACTCCTCAGGGTGCTTCAGTCCCCCCTGACCCAGGAGCACCTGAACCCAAGAGACCCCTGTGCCCCCTCCAGCCCAGCTGTGTCTCGCCCACAGGTGGAACCAGCTCCCACTCTGCTGATCATGGTCAACAAGACCTTAAACTACTGGGGTCCCAGTTTTGAGGAGGACGTTATCAACATCAACGTGGGGGGGCTGCGGAGGCGGCTCAGCTCCAGCGCCCTCTCCAAGTTCCCCGACACCCGCCTGGGACGCCTGCTCTCCTGCGACTCGGAGGAGTCCATCCTGCAGCTCTGCGATGACTACGACGTGAGCGCCAGGGAGTTCTACTTTGACCGAAACCCTGGCTTCTTCCTCTACGTGCTCCACTTCTACCAGACGGGGAAGCTGCACGTCATGGAGGAACTGTGCGTCTTCTCCTTCTGCCAGGAGATCGAGTACTGGGGCATCAACGAGTTCTTCCTGGACTCCTGCTGCAGCTACCGCTACCACGAGCGCAAGCTGGAGAGCCGGCACCACAACTGGGATGAGGAGAGCGAGGTCAGCAGCGTGGACACGTCCCCCGATGAGATTTCCGACATCAACCACGACCTGCTGCGCTACAGCACGCTGCGCTGCGGCAACCTGCGCAAGCGCCTCTGGCTCACCATGGAGAACCCCGGCTACTCCATCCCCAGCAAACTCTTCAGCTTCGTGTCCATCAGCGTGGTGCTGGTGTCCATAGCCACCATGTGCATCCACAGCATGCCCGAGTACCAGGAGGTGGATGAGAACGGCAACGTGCTCGATGAACCCATCCTGCACAAGCTGGAGTATTTCTGCATCTCCTGGTTCACCTTTGAAGTGTCTTCCCGCCTCCTGCTCTCCCCCAACCCCAGGAAGTTCTTCAAGCACCCGCTGAACCTGATTGACATTGTCTCGGTGTTGCCCTTCTACTTCACCCTCTTGGTGGATTTGACCATGGGCAGTGACTCAGAGCTGGGCAACCTGGGCAAGGTGGTGCAGGTGTTTCGGCTCATGCGGATATTCCGGGTGCTGAAGCTGGCTCGGCACTCCACTGGACTGAGGTCGCTGGGGGCCACCCTGAAGGTAAACTGCCTCTCTATGTCCCTACCTCTCTTAGGGTAAGAAGGAGACCTGTGGTACGGCTGGGGAATGTGGGCATTCCCATTCCCAGTGAGCTAACAGCTCTGGGTGGTGTCTGGCAGGCTTGCTTGGGGTGGTGGGCTGGGCTGTTGGTTCCTCTGTCTGCTAAAGCAACCACGTGTGAGGAGCACTGCATGAGTCCTCTTTGTGCTCACACTCAGAGCAAACAGTAATCCACCCCGTTGCTTGTAGACTTGGCTTCATGCAGAACTGGTGCTTCCAGGGACTCAACCACCCCTTCCCCCCCACGATGTGCAAGCCTTGTTGCATGGTGTTGCAGTGGACTCAGCCACACATGGGTGGATGGTGATGTCTCACCAGAAGTGGGACACGGCTGGGCAGTGCCAGCACCCTGCTGAGCAGGGGCCAGGCCAGCCAGCAGCTGGGTGTGTGGCTCTGAGCTGTCCCCATGCTGGGAGAAGAAGGAGCCTCCTGAGGGCATGCTGCCAGCTGGCTGGAGGTCGGCATCCAACCCTTCATATCTGCCCATCTAGGGGGACAGAGATCCCAGTCAGGCTGAGCTGACCCTTGGATACTCCAGGGCATGATAAGGTTGGGACTGGCACATGGTTGGCCATGGGTGGTGCAGGGCAGCAAAAGGTTATCTGCAGGGCCTGGGACAGCCAGCCCAAGGCAGGGGCTGTGCCCCCAGCAGAGCCTGGGCTACCAGCAGCTGCCCCTCAGCATGCTGGAAAAGCTCAGGGAAAGCATGGTGTGCAGGAGGGCTGGCCCCAGGACCACATGGTCCTCAGAAGGAAGAGCTGGATGAGGAGATGCTGAGGCAGTGAAGGAGCAAGGTCCAAGCACGCAGATTTGGTGGAGGAGGACTTCATCCTCCATGGCCATGCTCTAAGGCTGTGTTTCTCCAGACCCACCTCCGCATCACCCCCAGCCTCCCTGGACAGTCCAAGAGCAGCTGAGACAGGACTCAAAGCATGAAGCTACCAACAAATCCTCACCAGCCAGGTACTGCAGCCCAGACCTACACCACTGCGGCTCGGCCGTGCAGCATGGACCAGCCGCCGTGCCCTGGGTGGCTCTGCTCTCCCCCTGTCCCTCCTCCTCCACCAACTCTGAGTGCCACATGCCCAGACCTGGGGAAGGTGAAACTGCCCCATCCCCTCCTGCGCTTACACAGAAAATCCAGCCTGATGCAGAGATCAGCTAAACTCAGCCTTTAATTGTCTCTGATTCTCGGTGACCACAGCAAGAGGAAGCCCAAAGCCGACCCTCGAGCCTGCCAAGGTGCAGAGTGACGCACGCTCCCGCTGCCCCACCACACGTGGGGCTCATGCTGGGCAAGCCTCTCCTCAGGGCACTGCCTCTGCTCCCCACGTTCAAACCAGAGCGATGGCTTTTTCAAGCACTGCTCATGTAAATATCCCTGTTTCTCTCCACCCTTCAAACAAAGGGTGTGGCAAAGGAATGGCCAAGGAAAGCAATCTTCATAACTGAGCTTGGAGTCAACCCAAGGGATGCTTTCCTTACACTCGGTGCCAGGCAGGGGCCAGGGCTGCAGCTCCTGGTGCTGGTCCCACTGAAGGGCCATCGCAGGGGGGAAGCGGGCAAGCTGTGGCTGGGGACGCCCCATTTCTCATGGCAGGGCTGGCGTGGGATGTCCTGGCATTGACAGGACTTGACTTCCAGGGTTGGACCCATTCCCGTGGGTGAGCCATGGAGAAAAGCACCCCTTGAGTGTGGCCAGGAGTGAGGATGGGCAGCAGAAAAGATCTTCTGCCAACGTAGGCTGTGAAGCAGGACCTGCCCAGCCCAGCACTATTCCTGCAAAGTCCACAGAGCGTCAGAATAAGTGTGTGGGGGGGAAATTCCTGGCGTCCTCAAAGCCTGCTGAAAACAGGGTCTAGGGAGAGATGTTTGCAGTGAAGATACCCAAAGTCCTACCTGCATCATACTTCTGAACGCTCACCTTGAGAGAGCAATTAGCAAGTGACAGACCCAAGTAACACTGCTTGCAGAAGGCAAATAAAATTGTGAGAAGGGCTCCCTGAACCCTTCCCGGGCTCCAGCTGAGTGGGAACGACCCGCTGCAGCAGAGCAGGGCCCGGGGAGAGCATCTGCACGGTAGGAAGCAGCAGAGGAGATGCGGGCAGCGGGCAGTGTCCCATCCCCAGCCTGTGCTGAGCTGCTGATTCACCGAGGGACGGGCTGGAAGGGGCCGCTTCCCGGGGACTCCGGAGCCAGCTCTAAACGGGGATGAGTGAAGACACAAACCTGACGCAGCGTCTTGGCCTCGTGATTTACTGGGCACATAAATTACAACGTCTTGTTAATCACAATTTACTTCCTGCTGCAAGAGCATAAAGCAGCAGCAGAGGAGTGAAGGCTGTTAACAGCCAGGAAGCGGCAGCGATGGCTCTGGCAAGCCGAGTAATTGTTCCCCTGCCACAAAAGTGCTCACAGAGGGATTTCTGCCATTTGTGCATCATAAACCTTGAGTGGTCTCCAGATTCCTCGGGACCTGGCCCAGGGTCTGTTTAATTTGAGGAGAGGCTTCCCATCCATCTCTGCTCTTCCCCCTGCTGTGCACATCCCTTACTGGTTCTGCAGCTCCCCGGCTGCGGGTTCGGGGCCTGGCTCCCGCGGGCTGTCTAGAGCTGTTAGACACTGAGAAACCCAGGCACCAGCAGGGATCTACAGGAGCTGCTCTTTCTCCCCCGAGGGGTCTAAAGACACAAAGAAGTTAGAAGAGATGGAGCTGCACATCCCCAGCCAGCAGATGCATCACCCTGTTGCTGCCATGGGTCATCTCTGTGCTCCGTCCCCACACCCGCATCTCCAGCCCGGCTCCAACCAGTGTCTTCCATTCCAGTTGTCTGCTGCTGTACTGGAGGAAAGATGTGCATTTGGCAAGGAAGGAGCCATGCGTGGGACAGGGCTGTCCCAAGGGCAGGCAAATCTCCTGCCAGGACAGGCAAACCTTCCAGGGCAGGAGCTGAAAGACACAGCTACTGAGGTGTCTGTTTCCCTGGAGCCTTTTATTACTGAGCATCGCCTGCCCCAAGGCTGGCTGCTTGCTGAGCCTGCATCCCCCCCAAACCAGGGCGAGAGCTGCATCCCCCCAAACCAGGGCGAGAGCTGCATCCCCCCCAAACCAGGGTGAGAGCTGCATCCCACCCAAACCAGGGCAAGAGCTGCATCCCCCCCAAAGCAGGGCGAAAGCTGCATCCCCCCCAAACCAGGGTGAGAGCTGCATCCCCCCCCAAACCAGGGCGAGAGCTGCATCCCCCCAAGCCAGGGCGAGAGCTGCATCCCCCCCAGACCAGGGCAAGAGCTGCATCCCCCCCAAACCCCAGCTGCAGCTGCCTGCCCCTACATCCATGAGCGAACCACACATTTGAGACTGCAAACAAGTGGCAGCGGGTGCCTGAGGATCAGCTGGGAGATTCCTGGAGCATCCCTTGTGCCGCAAGCCCTGACCCTGCTTGCAGATTGAAGCAGGAGGAGCTATTGAGCTGCCTGACTTCCCCATCCAACAAGTCCCAGGGCCATAACTGATACTGTGTCAGAAATGTGTAAGGCTGTTCTTCTCTGCTGCTCCCCAGCCGAGATGCACAGCCGTGCCGTTAAGCTGAGCCAGGAGCAAGTCTTTCGTGGCAAAGGGATACCTCCTTGAAGCTCAGTGGCTCTGAGCTGTTTGTCCTTCTCCAGGAGCTCCCTCGGAGCTGCTATAGGGCATTTGTAGCCACCGGCGATGGTGGCAGCGGAGGAGGAGATTATTTCCCCTTGGTATTGCTGGCATTAGCTGAGCAGCCTTTGCCAGCAGCCCAAGCAAAATGTTCTTGCTCCCTGCCACAAATCCACCTCCTTTATGTCTCACATTGACCATGGAAGCTCTTTTCCCACGTCTTCTGCTGTTTTTCTTTGCTCAATTGTTGTTTCCTTTAATCATTATGTGGTCTCCAGTAAAGCATTCTCTGCCTGTTAGGAGACTGAGGAAAAAAACCCCACAGCCAGAGCTCTGCTTTCCTCTCCCCAGAAGATGAAGAGCAAGCTGGCACATCAGGGGGCAGAAACGCCCAGGAAATTTGCTGGTGCTGATAAAAAAGCAGTGGAGCAGCCGCGCTGCGAGGGTGGCGGTGGCTTTGGCCCTGGCGGGCGGCTGTCCCGGCCCGGCCAGAACCTGGGTGCTCTGCGGTGCCCTGCTGGTCTGCCAGGCTTTAGGAGCAGGCTGTGCCAGGGGTCCCCATCCCTGCTGCCTGACGGGCTCTTGACTCACAGCTCAGCAGCCACAGGGCAGGGGTGGGAGCGAGGTGCTGGCCCACGGCTGTTTGCCTGGTTCCAGCTTGTCCTCTGGCAGTCCCCTTCCCAGTGCCACCTGCTGCCTTGTCCCCCAGCTGCCCACTGCTCTTTGCCCCCTGGGCTTTTGGCATAGGTTTATACTTTGCTCAAAAATTAGTAACATCCTACAAAAGATTGCAACATGAATCACAGCATCACAGAATGGTTCGGGTTGAAGAGACTTAAAAGATCATCTCATTGCAACTCCCCTGCCATGGGCAGGGACAGCTCCCACTAGAGCAGGCTGCTCAAAGCCCTGCACAACACAGCCCTGAACACTGCCAGGGATGGGGCATCATCCACAACCTCTCTGGGCAACCTGCAATGTTTTAGTTTCAAACCAGAGAAACAATGGCTGCTTCAAGGAGCTTTGCACACCTCTGCCATCAGTCTGTCCCCACGGGTTCTGCACGCCCACTTGGGAGGCTGGGTGTCTCACAGACCCATTCCTGCCAGGGCTTCCAGACCCTTTGGGCTGGGGTTCCTTGAGCCAGGGGTTGCAGCACCCTGTGGGAATGGGTGCTAAGACCAGCACATGCTGACATTGGGTGGATCTCTGGATGACCGGATGACCAGCGTTGCTTGGGTTCATGTCAGCTCTGAGGTTCACTTCAAGTCCTCCCATGGAGAGACAGCAAAACCTGAAGGGAAAATTATCTCAGAAACCGTGGTTTCTGCAAGAGAAGCCCCCTCCATATGTGTAACAAAGGGTTAAAGAGGTGCTGAGATTGTAGATGGTGGTGTGGTCTGGGAGGGATGGGTTCCCTGGGGCTCTGGCTGTGGGGTCCCCGGCAGCTGAGGAGCCCAGGGCCGAGAGCTGAGCCTGCAGCAGAGGCACAGGTCACCCCTGCGGGCACAGCACCAGCCTCGGGGGAAGGTACACATCCCTTCTCTTAGAGGCTGCCTATTAGGTGGTTTCTGCCAACCTGCCAAGATAAGAGGAAGACGTGTCTATTGTTGGCTGAGACCAGGTCGGAGTGAGCGCTGGAGGCAGGGGAGAAAGCTCTGCCCGGGAACCCCACCTGGAAGCACAGGTCCCCCTTCCCCCCACGCTGCCTCCTCCTCGCAGGCTGGCAGAGGGCAGAGGGGAGGCTGCGGGTGCCAGGGCTGAGTTCCAGATGTGGGTCACCCAGGCACCCCCCAGTCCCTCTCAGCCCATCCCTGCAGCGGGACATCCCACGGCAGAGGTGGAGAGAGGCACCGAGGTCCCCATCGAGGTGTGGGACCCCAGTGCCCTGGCCGTGAGGGGTACGGTGGCCCTGCTGACCACTGCTCTGCTTTGTCTTCCAGCACAGCTACCGGGAGGTGGGGATCCTGTTGCTCTACCTGGCTGTGGGCGTCTCTGTCTTCTCTGGCGTGGCCTACACTGCCGAGAAGGAGGAAGATGTCGGCTTCGACACCATCCCGGCGTGCTGGTGGTGGGGCACGGTCAGTATGACCACCGTGGGCTACGGTGATGTGGTGCCCGTCACCGTGGCTGGCAAGCTGGCCGCCTCAGGCTGCATCTTGGGGGGCATCCTGGTCGTGGCGCTGCCCATCACCATCATCTTCAACAAGTTCTCCCACTTCTACCGCAAGCAGAAGGCGCTGGAGGCAGCTGTGAGGAACAGTGGGAAGAAAGACCCCGAGGACATGGAGAGCACCTGTAGCTGTGACCGAGACTCAGAGGTTCTGAGTGAGATCTCCCTGGGCAGAGGCAGCCCTGACCGCTGTGGTCTGACCCCCGCCGCCCGCCTCACTCCCTGACCCTGGCACCACGGCACCGGGCGCGCACGGGACCCGCTCGCCCACTGCGAGCACGGCATGGGTGCACCGGGACACGGCGGAGGATCCAGGCCGTCCCCAGCTGGCACCGTGCCTGGCATCAAGCCCTGCCTGCAGTGAAGGACAGGAGGGGTTGGAGGAGATGCCCAGTGGATGCCAGCTGCTTCCAGCCCCCGGGATGCAGTGGCGGGGTTTGCCTGGACGTGGCTCAGCCTCCACCCAGCCACGGCCCTGCCAACAGAGGCTGGACACACCCCTGCCAGAAACAGAGGAAAAATACAGGTGACCTCGGATCAGGCACTGCCCCGGCTGCCTGAAGAGGGATTTTCCTCTGCCCTGACATTTTGTGTTGGCCGGGGTGAGGTTAAATATCTCGAGAGCGAGGCAGCCCCCAGCCATGCTGGCTGACCTTGCAGGTCTTGTGCCAGGTTGGCATCGGCCCCAGCCTTGTCCTGGCCCCAGCCTTGTCCTACCCCGACCTGGGGTTCAGCTGCCCCACTGGCCAGCAGGGAAAGGGGGTTGGAAATGAGTCGGTATGGGAGGAGAGATGGTGTCCAGGTCTGGGTGCACCCCACTGTCCCCAGCCCTTGCAGTGGGATAGACTGGACCTCACCTTCCCTCCGTTGCAGTCGGGGTTTTACAGCCCTCCTGCACTGCCACTGCCGGGACCCCGAGGGGTCTGGGGCTGTGCCAGGAGCATGGCATGGCCAGGAGCACTGTCCATGAAGGGAGGGCACCAGCTGTGTGTGACCAGGCCAAGGGGACGCTGTCCTCCAAGGCAGGAGCAGCGGGAGGGGATCAGGCTGGTGGAACCGAAGGGCCACCCCTGGTGTGGCTCTACCCCCCCAGGCCTTCACTCCATGGGGCTCCCATGCTGCAGGGCACTGGTTTGGGAGGAGCAGCTGCTCTCTGTGCCTGCTGGCACCCAGCTCCCGGGGACGAGGAGGCGGAGGCCATGCGAAAGGCTGTCAGGGAGCAGGAGTGTGCTCCTGGGCACAGAGAAGCTGCCTCTGCTGTTGCCCTGTGCTCATGATTTCCACTGCAGGAAGAGCGGCCAGGGAGCCTGGGGGCTGCAGCAGCCCATGACAGGGTGGAGATGACCAAAGCCAGCTGGGTTCAGCATATTCCCCTTGCCAGAACCCCCAGCCCGGCTTCATTCTGCTGCCTTGTCCCTCCCTGCCCGGGGGCCAGCTCCTAAAGAGTGGGGTCACCCTGCCCTGGGCATCTCCTCTGTCCCTGCAGGGAGCCAAGCTCCCTGGGTGCCAGTGCACCCCTCACCTTCATGTCTGTGGGAGAGCCAGGGCAGGGGGGTCTTGCCCTGCTCCTCATTACCACCATCGCTGGGCACCTCACAGCCAGGCGGGCAGGTCCAGCACCAGGCCCCCTTCCCACCTGGACCCCCACCTGTCTGAGCACAATCTGGGGCTGCTTCCAGCACAGCATTTAATTCTCTGTGGAGTTCTTCCTTGACCCTCAGTCCTCTGGAAATCGTGCAGCTCCTTGGAGCACAGGGGAACACCCCCTGCACTGCCTGTTCCGAGCAGGAGCAATGTGCACCCTGCAACCACCAAATCAGCTCAGAAATCAGCTGATGCTGCAGGAGGGGCCCAGGCACCCAGTCGTGGGGTTGTCCCAGCTGACGTTCACACGGCCACGGCTGCCGGTGCTGGCTCTGCCTGCAGCCATCTGTGGATCACGGGGGAGAAAAGACAGGTCCAGCCTTTCTGAACCCCAGTGGCACTTGAGGTGGGGTCCCCAAGGAACAGAGGTGTGGGATGGGGGGGGTGCCCACACTCCTGGCATCATCCAGTCTTCCAGTATTGACAGTTTGTTGTCCACTCTGTGCTCATCCTCACTGCGAGCTGGGACCGGTGAGCTGCATCACCTGCTCTGACCAGCTCCCACTGCACTCTTACTTGAACGAAGGAAGGAGTTTCCCCTTCTGTCCATAAATATTCCAGTAGCAAAATGTATGAAAATGTGAAGACTAAACTACATGTATTAATTAAAAAGCATTATGCAAATAATTAAAAGAGCATGTAAATTAATTTTCTATCTATGCATGGGATGCATACTGTATATTTTATTAAAGACCTAAGCGACCCACTTTGGAGACTGGTTTTGTGTTTTGCAGCAGCTCGTGCAGCCCACCGGCCGAGCTGGGGCCGGGTCAGTGTGCCAGTGCAAGCAGCCCCTGGGGAGCAGGAGCAGCCAGGCTGCTGCCAGAGCGACCGCAGGTCACGAAGTCATGAACAGAACCACAGAACTGTTCAGGTTGGAAGAGAGCTTTAAGATCAGACTGTTAACCCAGCACTGCCAGGGCACCACTGAGCCATGTCCCTCAGCACCACATCTCCACAGCTCTGAAACCCCTCCGGGGATGGGGAATCCCCCACTGCCCTGGGCAGCCTGGGACAGGCCTGGACAACCCTCAAGGGCAAGCAATTGTTCCTCAGCTCCAACCTAAATCTCTCCTGGCATAACTTGAGGCTGTTTCCTCTTGTTCTATCACTTGTTCCTCGTGAGAAAAGAGTGGCTTCCTGTGCCCAGCCAGCAAGCAGCCTGCAATAAGGACTGTGATTGTAGAGTCATAGACTGGTTTGGGTTGGAAAGGACCTCTAAAGCTCATCCAGCCCAACCCCCCTGCAGGGAGCAGGACATCTGCAACTAGAGCAGGGTGCTCAGAGCCCTGGCCAATTTCACCTGAGCAACCTGGGCCAGGGTCTCACCACCCTCAGTGTAAGACATGTCTTTCTTCTATCCATCATCAGCAGACAAGAGCTGGCACTGATTAAGCCACATTATCCCAGGCTGCCTCTGGCCAACACTGCCTGTAGGTTTCAAATAGTTCAGTAGCCCCTTGGAGGAGTTTGTAAGAGCCTGAGGGTACCACGGCACAGCCCCTTGGCACCTGAAAAGGTTGTGAGCCTGGACAGTGGCTGAGCGCACAAGGAGCAGCATCCCCAGCCAAGCTGAGTAAGCCCAGCACCAAGCTTCTCTTCATTGAGGAGATATCCCACCAGTGTGTCCAGCTACTTCAAGGCGGTGGCTGCTCTTTGGGAGCTGTCTCTGCTGTGTTTCAGGGGGTGTAGTTTGTGCCCCGATGCTGCTTGGGCTTTATCCTGCTTTATCCCGAAGGCAGCACAACACTGAGTGTCCTCTCCTCTCTGATGCTCTGAAATGGAGAGGGTGCCTCTGAGCTGCTGGTCTGCAAGGGCTGCCTGGGGAGGGGAAGCCAGACTGCTGCTCTCCCTGCGTGATGCGTTCCTCTGCTAGATGTGGTAGGAGAGGAGGGTTAAAAATAGAGTTAATCTTTGGTGCTTGGAGTTTTTCCATTAAAAAGAATATAAATCTACATGCTGCTAATCTCTTCAAGGGAAAAGGTCCCCTAACTTGGGGGTTAAAAGCAAGGCAGAACCTCCCATGAGTCCCTCCTTGGAGAGGGGATGGTGGGTGAGAGCTTCAGGCTCGAGTTGGGGAAAACCACAAAAAGATATTTTCTTTTTTTAGCCTCCTGCTCTCTGTGAAGACATTGGGATTTGTATGGCTCTGAGTAACTGCACTAGGAAAATCCTCCCACTGCTGTGCAGGCAGATCAGATCTAGCAGAGCTCATGTTCTGCAGAGTGGGGAAGAACCGGGTGCAGGAAGGGGCCCAGCACCAGAGGAGTGGGTGATCACAGCCCACGTTCACAAGGCACTGCTGTGCAGTTGGCCAGGACCAGTCTGACTGACTCTGTCTAAGGCAAGCAGGAAATTCGTGTTCTTTTGTTAATCCCTAATCAGTTTTCCTGAGGGTGACTGTGTTTTCATTTGGTACAGTGGGTAAATCAATTAAACACTTTATCAGGCTATTTCTTCAAAAGCTGCTTTCCACACTCACAATATGATTGATGAAAGAGCAACTCTTTTGCCTCCAGGGGCTGGTGATTAAGGAGTGACCTTATTAAGCTATTTCGTGTAGCTGAGAATTAGACAACTCTGCTCAAAGAGACAAAGTAAACTTCATTACTTCTGAACAAAACTTCTTTCCTTTGCCAGCTTTCAGATCCATGACTCCCCTGAGCATGGTCTGTGCACTCGGATAGTTAGTGGAAAACTGTGAGACTGTAAAAGGCTTGATGTGTAGGAAGGAAAGATTTCTCGTGGGCAGTGTTTCTGGAATCTCTCCTGCTCCTAGGCTCCTGCAGCCCTGCTGATGTCAGTGGAGTTCAGGGAGTCAAACATCAGACCGGCTGCTTGAGCGTGCATGTGTTGAATCAGTAACTCCTTATTTCCTGATCTACACGTGGAGACCAGCAAGGACAAACAGTGCTGCCATTCAACCTGCTGAAACACTTTCTCTTGGTAGTAAGAAAGCCCCAGGGTCTGCATATACTCATGGGTTTGCTTTACCCTTTACCTGAACCACAGCTATTAACTTAGTTGTAGGAAACACAAACTCAAGGCTTTCGTTCTGTTTGAGAAGCTAAATGACAAGCCTTGAACACGTGGCATTGAGTTTACCAAGTATGCCTACACAGGTCACAGAATTTCAGGCCAGGAGAACCCCAGGCCAGGCGTGCAGGGAAGCAGAGCACCAGTGATGGATGTTCACAGCCAGACACTGGAACTGCACTGTGCCTTTGCTTCAGGATCAGCCCCTCTGTGGTCAACGAGTGATAGTCCAGAGCTTGTGAGCCTCTCTGGTCTGAGAAAAGGCCATCCTACAGCTCAGCTCTCTGCTGCTTGTGCAGAGGCAGGCAGGGAAAATGCTGCTCTACTGCTGTGCCCACTCTGGACAGGATTCAGGGACTCTGGGCTCCCTCCGCGTCCAGCACTGTATTGATTTTACCAGCAACAACCTAGAGGGGAGCAGAACAGACTGTGCTTTGGAGAGGGAATTGAATGTTTTTAAAGTTTATAAACAAGTTGGCTCTCTTCCTGGACTCTTAAATTAAAGGACAATTAAGTCACTTTCAGACTGGAAAGAGCTGATGGGTGTTTCCTGGTGTGACTCTTTAAATTTTTGCCAGAGTGATTAATTCAGGGAAAAATTGTCATCTCTCAAGTCAGGGCTGTCAGCCAATACTCAAAGCATTTCTCTAAAGCACATGCCCAGACTCTTTCAGCCCATGGACAGGAGGAAATAGGACAAAATGAGGGTGTAGGGAAGAGTAGCTGGGCATAAAGGACACTGGCACAGCAGCATCTGTTACAGGAGGAGGTGAAAAACCTGCTGGTGCTACAGGCTTTGTGGAAAGTTGACCTTTCTGCCCCAACCTGGATAAATATCAGCCCCAGCTTGCAGCTGCTTGTCAGAGTTGGTTTTGCTAGAGCTCCAGGCTTTCCCCGTTACTGGAAATGCCCGTAGCTCCCCTCCCTTTGATTTCCACACTCCTTCTTACCATTTAAAAGCTCAGATCTATTTTGTATCTTCCGAGATTGCTAACCAAAGGTGACTGCTGAAGGAATTCTGTCTCGGCTTTGGTTAGTCATCCCCTCGGGACAGATTTAGTAACTGCTCAGGGAAACCACGTAGAAGCCAACAGTTCACCGTTGGAAGGCAACACCCACTCACTGTCAACCTCATCTCGTTCTGAGCGAGAGAGCTGCAAGTGCAGCAAGTCAGGCAGAATGAGGCGAGCCAGGCTCAGCCTCTACCCTCACCTGTTGCGTAGGAAGGTGGATAAAGAGCTCTGCACCCAGCCCCAGACCCGACTGCAGGAAAGCCGCTGTGGTGTGGGGTACCAGAGCAGGGGCAGGATGGACCGGCAGCAGAGCTCACCGGCCCCATCTGCTGCTGCATCCCCTGGGGCAAAGGCAGGCTGCCCCTGCTCCAGGGAAACTGCCCCAACTGCCACCACGTGTCCTCCTGAACCCCACGGACCTGCCCCTCAACCGAAGCAAATCTCTTCTTGAGGGGCAGAATTAGCAATGGTTTAAGGCTAGAGAATTGCCTGTCCGAAACCCTGCACCTGCCCTGTTTGCTGCTTGTGTCTGTTAAAGCTCTGGCATTCGGTGCACGGGCTGCCTAGGGGCACGGCACATTAACACTCGTCCTGATCAGCAGTTATATGCCAGAGAATTTTAAGGTGTAACTATGAGTCACAACACTGACGCTTTCACGTAAAGGCAGTTTATTTGTCCCTTTAGAACAAATAAGGCAAGGTATTTGAGGAAGATCAAACAAAGTCCCCTGTACCAAACTCAGAGGAATGCAGTAGCAGTTACTATTTCATACACGTACCAATGACCCAACACTATGATACACAAACAGCCAGATCTTACAAAATAGCCTTTCAAGCCAGCACTTTATGCCAGTGTTGCTCATTCCTTTGTTACAAAAAAAAGTTAAAAGCTAGAAACTTCACATTTTTAAGTCTCACCTGACTGACATCAGCAGCATCTCTGGGTTTGAAGAAGCTGTCCTGGTTTGAGTGAGGGCAGAACTAATTCTGTGCAGTGATTTTACTTTTCAGCACAGTTCTTGTAACTCCCTGCCCTGTCTGCAGGCAGCAGCCTCTTCTCACAGGCAGTGTCTGCTCCTAGCAGTGAGAACACCCCATGGTTAGAGTCACTACCAAGGGTTGGGGTGCAGACCAAGGCCACTGCTGGGTTTGTGACCACTTTGGGGGTGCAGAAAGGGAAAGGCGGCACCTGCAGGGAGGAGCGGACAGGACGGGGGACCCCAGACTGACCAGCGAGGGATCCCAGCCCAGATACAGCATACTTGGCTTAGAGGTAAGGGATCCAAAGGGTCTCTGGGCTCTCTCCCCCCTTGGGCTGCTTTGCCAGCTTTGCTTGGCTTGGCTCGGATCCTCTTTCGGTTCCTCCCTCGGAGCACCCAAGGAGGACTCTGTCCATTCTGCCTGATCCGATCTGTGTGTTCCTGAACCCGGTACCAGAATCCAGCTCCTGAGCACAGCTCCCGTCTGCTGTGGGGCCCAGGCTGGGACTGCCCCAGTGCCTGCACAGCATCAGTGGTGACAGGGATGGAATCACCATCAGGGGGGTTGGGTTCCGTACTGTCTTTGTATATATTTGTATATATTTGTATATATTCCATTTTTATAATTATTAATTTCATTTTAATTCAAGCTGTTCTAGTTTCGTTTCCTAATCTCTCAGTCTTTCTCCTTTATTCCCTTTCTCTTCCCCTCTGGGGAGGGAAGGGGGGTTAACACAGAGCGTCTGTTATAGGTCTAAGGGGCTGCCCTGACCCTAAACCCTGACAGAAGCAAAGATAACAGTTTGTCCAGAACACTTTCAGTAATGCAGATGGACCCAAGGAGCACGTAAATGCAGTTTTACCTTTAAACAAGCTTTTTTTAATTAAAGTAAAATATCAACTTTGTTGGAACAGCTTTCCCTTATAGTATGAGCCTTGCTCTTAGCCTGGAGGACTAGGAGAAGTGAGCACGTACTATGCTCCAAGACACTCCACAGAAGGAACAAAAAAGGGAATTATTTTCTCTTAACAAATTGAAAAATCAGTGAAGGAGAAAATAATTCCTCTGCATTAGAGCTCCAAGTGCAAGAAACATCATTAAGTCTCCGCCCCTGCAAGCATTTAAGAAAGGTTCAAAGACAGTTAAGCCATTGGACCAATTTCACTTATTTTGGTTCGTTTGCTGTATTTTAAGACAATCCCATCAGCAAAGCAGAGGATTTCAAGCCTCCAGCCCCTCGAGATCTCTCTTGTCCTGAGGTGCCCCAAACTGGACACAGCACTCGAGGTGAGGCCTCCCCAGTGCTGAGCACAGGGGGACAATCCCCTCCCTGCTCCTGCTGCTCACACCGTTTCTGATCCAGGCCAGGATGCCCTTGGCCTTCGTTGCCCCCTGGGCACTCTGCTGGCTCGTGTTCATTGCCCTGTCTGTTAGAACCCCCAGGTCCCTCTCCTCCAGACAGCTCTGCAGCCACACTGCCCCAGCCTGGAGCGTTGCCTGGGGTCGCTGCAGCCCCAGTGCAGGACCTGGCACTGGGCCTTGTTGAAACTCAGACCATTAGCAGTGGCCCAGCAACCCAGTCTATCCCAGTCTCTCTGGAGAGCCTCTCTATCCTCACGCAGATCGACACACCCACCTAACTTGGTGTCATCTGCCAGTTTACTGATGGTAGACTCCATGTCCTCATCAAGATCATCAATAAAGACGTTCAATAGAAGCAGCCCCAGCACTGAGCCCTGAGGAACACCACTTGTGCCCTGCTGCCAGCTGGATTCAGTACCATTGGCCACTGCTCTCTGGGCCCGTCCATGCAGCCAGTGCTTGATCCAGCAGATCAAATTCTCATCCAGGTGATGAGCAGCCAGTTTTCCCATTAGAAATCTATGGGGAACAGTGCCAAAAGCCTTCCAGAAGTCCAGGTAGACCACATCCACAGCCTTTCCCTCGTCCAGTAGTCAGGTCATAGATCAGGTTCATCAGGCAAGATCTGCCTTTCCTAAACCCATGCTGACTGGCCCTGATCTGCTGGTTGCCCTCTGTGTGGCTTGTAAGAGCACTCAAGATGATCTGCTCCATGACCTTCCCTGGTACCGAGGTCAGACTGACAGGTCTGTAGTTACTTGGATCCTCCTTTCTTGTAGATGGGTGTCACATTTGCTAACCTCCAGTCCATTGGGACTTCCCCAGTTAGCCAGGACTTCAGATAAATAATGGAAAGTGGCTTGGCGAGCACATCTGCCAGCTCTTTCAGCACCCTGGGGTGTAACCCATCCAGTCCCACAGATTTGTGTGCATCCAAGTGGCGTAGAAGGTCCCTGACCACCTCGTCTTTAACCATGATAACCTCATTCTGCTTTCCCTCCCTGTCTCCCAGCTTACGAGGCTGGATGTCCAGGGGATAGCTTGTTCCACTAGTGAAGACTGAGGCAAAGTAGGCATTAAGAACCTCAACCTTCTCCTCATCCTTTGTTACTGTTTCCCTCTGCATCCAATAAATGATGTCTTGTGATCATTGTGCCCTAGACAGCCTCCAACCTTTACTTCCCCCACAAGTTCTTCCCTGTTCACAAGGAGCAGGTCCAGGAGGGCACCTTCCCTGGTTGGCTCATTTACCAGCTGTTGTCCTCCACGCATTTCAGGAACCTCTTGGATCGTTCCCTCTCTGCTGTGTTGTATTCCCTGCAGATATCTGGGAGGTTAAAGTTCCCCCCAAGCACAACAGCAAGTGACTGCGAGATTTCTCTCAGGTGCTTCATCCACCCCACTGCTTTCATTGGGGGGGCTCTAGCAGACTCCCACAGCTATCTCAGCTTTCTTAGCCCTTAACCTAACCCAAACAGACTCAACCCTGTCATCACTGACCTTGATTTCTGAGGTCTTGTGACATTCTCTATCATATAGGGCCACTCCACCATCTCTCCTTCCCTGTCTGTCCCTCCTGAAGAGCTTGTAGCCTTCAAGTGTGGCACTCCAGTGATGTGTGGCATCCCACAGGCCTCTGTGACAGCCACTATGCCATAGTTTTCTTGGTGCATCACGGCTTCAAGCTCCCTGTGTTTGTCGCTCACGCTGCGTGCATTGGTGTAAGTGCACTTCAGCTGAGTTAATGATACCAATATCTTTTTGTGAGTGTGCCCCCCATTTCCTTCCAAACCCTTTCAGGTGCTTCCATGATTTCTAGATTTCTAGCCTTAGTCTCAAATAAAGTGGCAGAGCAAGAGTCTGCACTGGTCAGCCAGGCTTTTAGCCTTGGTGTGCTTCCCTTGGGCCTGTTCCTCGCTGCTCCAGTTGCCTCCCCTTCCCCCTTCATACCTAGTTTAAAGCCCTATCAATCAGCCCTGCAATCTCCTGTGCAAACTTTCCTACCCCTTTTTGAAAGGTGCCCCCCATGAGATGCCAGCAAGTCTGGTGCTGTATAAGCCACCCCCTTGGCAAAGACCCCACAATTGTTATGGTGACACCAGTTACGAAGCCAGAAACTAATGGCTGTGTTTGTCAGTTACTGTGTCGCTACCTGCAACTGGGAGAATAGAACCTGTGCTCCAGATCCTGCCACATCTGTCCCAGGGCTTTAAAGTCTCTCTTCATCCTCCTCAAACTACTGTTTTCAACTTGATCTCCTCCTGTATGAAAAATTAGTAAAGGGCAATAGTCTGAGAGCTGCACCAACCTGGGAAGTTTCCTGGTGATGTCCTTAATCTGGGCTCCAGGGAGACAACGCACTTCTCTGTGGGAAGGGTCAACCTGACACATTGGACCCTCTGTTCCCCTCAAAAAATGAGTCCCCCAGGACTACAATCCTTCTTTTTTTCTTAGTGGATGTTGTTATGATTTGAGCAGTTGACCTTTTGGACTATGGCCATTCCTCTGGTGTAGGTAGTTCATCACCAACATCTTCATTTGACCAGTCCCTTTCAGCTAGAGCCTCCTATCTGTTCTGCAGTGATATCCGGTCTTTCCCAGCCAAAGCCGCATGCCAGTTGGTTAGTGGCACTTGGGGGGGTGAGATGGGTAAGACAGGAGGTCCTCTGCTGCCTCATCCTTGAGCTATCCTCCACTCACTCCCCTCATCCTGGTTACTGCCTCTGGTCTTACGTGGGCAGGATGCAGGAGCCCTCGGTTCCTGGGTGCTACCAGAGGGGTGCCCCTGTTCTGTTTCAGGGGGGCAGAGCCTGGCTCCACCAGTCAACCTCCTGCTCAGCCTCCCTGATACTCCTCAAGCTGTCAACTGCCTCTTGCAGTTCTTCAGTTGGGCAGAGGAGATCCTCCACCTGCTCCCAGCGCACCCAGCAGCTCTCACCATCGCCCCTGGCTGCCAGGGAGAGGCTCTGGCATTCCCTGCAGCCTGTGGCATGGGCTGCTGCATGTCTGGGATTTAACTCCATCTGGGAATCCCACATCCACTCTGGGAGCTGTTGAACGGATGACATTCTGCCGGGTGGAGACCACGGCTGCTCTTCTCCTGCACACCAAGATGCCTGCGTTCCAGCGAACGAGACAGCTCAGAGAGCCCGCCGGTGCCTCCCCGTCCATGGCAACGGTGTCCCCTGCTCTGTGCAGTGTGACACGCAGGGGCTGGGCACTCTGACTGGGGAGCTTCCCTCAGGACCCAGCAGAGGCCCAGCACGCTGCCAACGAGCTGCAGGCAGCGGCAGCACCACTCGGGCACACACGGGCACCGTTTTCTCAGCCCGTGCTGTGTGGGCTGTGACTAGGACTGGTCTCTACCCTCCCAGAGGCTTCTTGGAGCCTGATGAACGGTGGGTGATGCTGGCTCCTCCCAGGCACTTCTCAGCAGCCCACCCACCAGCTGACCGACCCCCAGCACAGGCTAGGGGCTTTTCTTGCCTTCAGAAAGCCCCCAGAAGGAGCTTTTCGTCGGCCCCTCGGCTGTAGCTCCCCTCTTCAGTGCAGACGGACCTGCCCTGAAGCTGGGTCTCCTCAGCAAGACAGCAAACCAACCTTCAATAGCCTATTTCCATCTATTCCTCCAATTTAAAAACAATCCCCCTAAAAACAGTAACATCACCCCTTCGGAACAGTGTTTTAAACATGTGTCTAACATTAAAACATGCCATCAGGATTTCCCACTTAATGGCATTCCTGAGTTCAAAAAGATCCTATGGAAAAATGAATGAGCAGAAGTATTGCCCTCTATTTAGGTGGGATATTTTAATAGAAATCAATCTGTTTGGTAGTCAGGAAGGCAAGGAGCTGATTGTTTGAGGATGGAAGGATATGCTACCAGTGGCTCAGTTCTGCAGCCGCTGTTTCTTGATTTCAATGGTGTCAAGGATCACCTGGTGCTTCTGGTGGATTCCTTCAATCTGCTCCATCATGAAGTCCAGGGCTGAGAGCGTCCTCTGAAGCTCACCCACACACCAAGTAATCAGCTAGCAGGGAGACAAAAGGAGAACGGGCATCGGATCAGTACAGCCACCATCCACACCTCTGCAGGGCTCTGCTGCCCATCTGACGGTTGCAGTGAGTTCCAGCAGAAGGTGGAAGAGTTCTGTGCCAGGCTGCTGCTCTCAGGGAGAATGGCACAAGCCTCAGGATGCTGGGCTGCTTTTGCTCACTGTACAGACACAGGACACACTCTGTTTAGGGACAGCGTGACTGTATAAAACAGCCAGCAAAATGTTTCCCTCATTGAGCTGCTTTTCTAATGCTTCATTTTGGAGGCTTAGAGCAGAAATACTGTGTTGTGATGGAGGAGTAGTGAAGTTCTCTCCCCTTCCTCTTTCCTTGCAACTAAACTTCTGTCTGCTAAGTGACAAAAGGAGACACTGTAACAGGAAGAGAAAGAAAAAAAATCACTGATAGAAGTTGCATGTGAAAAAAATAGTAATAATAAAACCACATTTCTGTACAATCAGGCTGAACCTCCATCACGGTGTGGAATTCTGACTCCTCTAAGCCAGAAATCCCAGAACACACACCCCAGGTCACTTTGGGTAAGCCTCATACTGATACAACCTGCAAGTACAATTTGTCTTTTACCGTAGACGTGAAGATGTCAGGTGAGTCTGGACAAGCTTCCCTTCCCTGAATCCCCTGCCTGCCCACCCTTTGCTTAATTGGATCTCTTGTGCATGCCAGCTTGCTGAGAACTGGCACAGAACAGGTTTATTCTGTGATTAGAAATGCCAAGCGTGGCATGGGACAGTCTAGACTGTCCATAGCTACACCTTTTATGTAACGCCATAATATTATAACCCGTGGAACAGAGAGGATTTTTGGATAATGTTAAAAACCAGGGACACTGGGAAAGTACGAAGTGCTGAGCACCAGCCCTTCTCCCACCCAGGCCCAAGAGAGCCCTCCAGGAAGACACGGGAGGCACTTTCACAGCCACTGCAGCAGGATGGGAACAACTATCCGCAGCACCTGCTGTAGATAGTAAGAGCACACAAAATAATTTGACAATTTCTTTTTCTTTTGTGAATGAAGGGTCAATTTTTAGCTGCTCAACAAACGCTGTCATCAAGTGACTTATTTTTACATCAGTTAAATGCAAGTGATGCTGCTCTCCTGGATTAGCTGTTAGTTCTCGTGGCTATTCGAGCCATTCCCGAACCAAAACACACGGTGAAATCCTTGCTGCCTGTTGTAAGGCAACAACTCAATTACTGGCTGTTTAGTGTCAGTCTGCACCACGCCTTAAAATGTATGTGAATATTAAAATATGGAAATCCTGATCCTTGATCCTGAGGTGGAAGAGATACCAGGCTCCAAGCCACAAAGTCATCTGCTAGCTGACTTCTCACATGGTCTTTAGCATCTTTAAAATCTTTAGCATCTTTAAAATCTTAGCATCTTTAGCATCTTCAGCATCTTTAAAATCTTCAGCACGTTCTGCTAAGTAAGATATTTCCTAGTTGCAGTTACAGGACCACAAATCCACTTTAATAATCTAGCCACATGCGAAACACAACCCTTCTTGCAAGGGTATACAGTCTCTCGCCTCTCCAATCAAGCAACTGTTCATTAGAAAGACAAAGCACTTCCTCTACAAAGACATGCATTATTTATACGCATTAATGCAACTGTAGCAGACAGCAGTTTAAGTTGATGCATGGCACCAGTTGCCTTTTCACACTAATTTATTACGGAACAGGTAATCATTCAACATTGCCCATCCTCACAGCCCAAGGAATTGAACGGTCAAATAAAAATGCAAAAAAAGAAGAAAACATTAATTCAAGTACTGAACACAGACACTAAGCAGCTATATTAGAGCAAAGGCCTGCCAGCCCTCCCAGACTACACTACTGAAACAGCATTTTGGGGAAGGTTTAAAATACCTCACTCATGCCTTAAGCCAAGTATTAGGTGTCAGAAAAGGTCCTCGAGCTGCAGTTTTCCATGGGTGCCCTTTGAACCTTCTCTACCACCCTCCCCGAGTGCTGGGTGCTGCTTACAGCCAGAAACAAACTGCCAGAGTTGGTGGACCTGAGGGCAGAGCAGATTTACAACAATGGTCTCTCCAGACCCCACGAACATGACAGTCTTAATGTTCTTGAACACGATCTAGCAGCATGGGACATCCTCCGTGGATGCTGACACACAAAGTCTTTCTGCTAACTGTAAGCAACTGTGTGCTGAGGGATGCAGTGGCTTTGACATTTCCAGGGCTGTGCGCTTGCCAGGACAGATGGCCAGCAGAATGGGAAGATGCTTCGAGTACAGCTATGTCTGGAATGGGTAAAAGCCCACAGATATACATTAATAGGAGCAAACTGAGAAATGAGTTACCTGTGCTGAACAAAGCAGGTACTTAAGGAGCCTGATGACGGGTTAACCAGAAGGGGGATGGCAGGAGAGGGAAGAGAGGCAGTGCAAAAATCAAAGAGCACAGAAACGCATCCTGTGCGCAGTGCTGTGTGCTGATGTGGATGAACCAGTTACAGAGTCTTCCTCTGGAATAACATCAGCTACCAATGCCACGCTACTCCTAAAAGAGGCAGAGAAGCCAAAAGGCAATGCTAGTAAAAGGTCCAGAATGTGACTGCTCACCCCAGATGAGCCAAGGAGAGACTGACAGGCGTCCAATTAGTAATGAGAACCAAGCGCCCGTGTTGCTGCAGAGGACATCTAGCCCTCTGCTCCCACTGACAACGTGAGCCTTGGGACCTGGCTGGACTATCACTCAATTCATCCCTCCACTTGCACATGCATCTTTAAAAGGGAAAAGAAAAAAAGGAAAGAAAAAAAAAAGCAAAAAAGAGCGAGAGAGCAGCTTTAAACCATGATGGGCTCCATTTCCCTTGGAAACCAGTGCCACACACAGACTTTCTCCCAGAAATGAAGTTTTTAAACTCGATCATATTTGTCTCTGCAGTGGCAGGCTCCTGGGACACTGACATTACTCTCTTCGAGAAACGCCAGAAGCAAAATAAGAAAAGAAGGACAAGGACAGAGCATCTCATGACAGACTGTTACTCAGGGTAAAGGCTCGGCGCTGAAGAGCTGCAATTAGAGCTGGTTTTAGCCACGGGCTCAGTCCCAGTCCTCTCCCCTCTTCTCCTCAGCAATTCCTCTGCTGTAAGAAGTCCGAGTGTCTTTGTAAAAGCTATCTATTTTTGTCCACAGTGATCAAATAGCTAAGACAAACCTATAAAGGAAGGACTCGCATTTCAGATGTAGATGCTGATACAAAATACTCATGCTAAGGTTGAACATCCATCAACAAGGAGAGGTGGCAGCGCAGTGAACTCTTCAAGCACAGTAATATGTGCAGAAAGCTAATTTTTAACCATTTGATTAACAGTTGTAGTTTTACTTCAGGTTTTGAGAATGATCTTACCAGTGTAAAAATCTCCAGCTGAAGCCAAGTGTCAGAGGTGTGAGTGCTCCCCTGAAAGACTCGCCCACAGCCACGCACACTGTTCGTTGTTCTTCAGGCTGTTCCTTGTTCTTTGGGCTGCAGACACTGCTGACAGCAACACCTTGTTTTATTCTGTTGATGATTTCTACGATCTAATTCCGAAGGACATACGGAATTACATCCTTCAGAAGGACACAACCTCCAGCCTTTCCACACGCATGCAGCAACGATGGACAAATCAGGAACAGATCATCTGATAAACAATTTCCTCCTCAAGGAGCAGATCTGTAAATGATTCCTGACATCCCTTTGCCAGCATTTCAGACAGACTTGAAGATAACTACTCTGCTGAACAACGTTCACCTCAGCAAACTGCTCCTGAGTTGCCGTCCTTTCAAATCAGCATTTTAAAAATGGGGGGGGGGGGGAAATCAGCACTTGCATTTGTTACGGGCAGATAAAGTGTCACTGCACCGTGATATTCTACTGAATGTAAATGAATCTGAGCAGCAAAAGCAGAATAAATAAAGGCTCTCTGCAGCCACGGGTTCGATATTCAAGGGCACCATGGTCTGAAATCTATACCTGTGCAGTTCTGTCCTGAGCACACGGCAGTCTAAAAACCTTCTGTTTTGAAACAGACTGTGGCTGATTGATGCTTCACACAAGATACACTGTAAAACACAAAGCCTAGCGAATTAGCTCAGCCCCTTCCCCATCCCCAAGCAAAACAAAAATACCTAAACAGTAAAAACTTTTTGAATTGGAAGCCAAAGCAAATGATGTATAGGTACTCAGAGGACTGTGATAATCCTGACACTGAAAAGCACCTACGCCTGGTTTTCCTACAGCAGGGTCTGCATCTTGATCAGTTTGGGACCCAGCACAGTCCTCTGGTCCCTCAACGGCCCACCAGCAGTACAAGGTCACCACTGACTCAGACCAGTCTGCACCACTGACATGAATAAGATGTCTTCCAGTAACCCCCAAGTCACTTCAGCTATCATTCTTCCTTGCTCCTATACCAAAAACATCACCAGCGAAATGCTCTTGCTGCATGAATTATGAGCATGAAATAGAAACGAGCTGTTTCCCAGCAGCTTTCACACATTTCTCCCCCAACAAAGAGTTTCAGCAGAGCACTAACTCACCGGCTGCACAGGGATCAAAGAATATTATCCTGGGACAAGTGAAAAACGTGTTCCTCTTCCAAGTTTCTTTTTACTTGCTGCCACCGAGTCTGATCCCTAGACTTAGCACGAAGCCTTTTCTTTGTTCCTTTGCGGTGTTTCATGCTATCCGGGCTTTGTTTTTAAATGCTGCCTTACGAGTCCTGCAGCTTGTGCCAAACATGAAGCCTCCATCTCCAGGGAATGGATGCAGTTGTTCTACCATCATATTTTAAATGCACTGAGGTACCTTGACTTCTGGAACAAACTAAGAACGTATATGACTTTGGTGAGCTGGGGTTCTTTTCCTCACCGTGAAAGCGTTTGAACAGTTTTGCAGAAGGAGGATATTTTTGAGTCTGGATACTACAGCAAATCCTCCAGATAAAATTAGGATGTTGTCCTTCTTTAGCCCAGTAGTCATACCCCTCTACCACAATTTCTGTGACTTTGAACACTTGTCTTCCACATGCTCACACGGAGTGTTTTCTGAATATCCTCCCACTGTTACCACCAAGAGCCTGGGGCTCTTCAGAAAGGAATCACCCAGCTGCAGCAACCCGCTGCCTTTCACCTAAATATCCCAGGTGGCATTTACTGCTCAGCACAACTTGATGTCAAACTTTTAAGTTTTAAATAGCCTTTAGAAAAACTGGCTTCAGCAATTATCACTTCATAAGGGGCAGTGGGAGTTTGAAGACTAAAATACAGAAGCAATAAAATTGCAGCTTCCCACGCTACACAGGGAAATAAATGCTTAGTGGAAAAGATATGAGCTAGATGGGAACTACATTAAAAAACAAATTAATTGTCTATTTAGCGTAGCTTTTATTGTTATATCTTCCTTCTCTGCCTAGTTTTACACTGCTGTCTTACAGTTCTTGACTCTATGCCCAGTGATCAAAGTTCCCTAAAGAATCTCAAGACATTTTGAATCATATTAGTAGGGAGCAAAACTCTTCATTTACTTGTGTATATTTAGACAGGTAAAATCTTAATGTGGCTTGAGAAGGTTTTTTAACCAAACCAAGTTATCTAAGGTACACTAAACATTAAGTGCCAAATAGGAAATTGCTGCTGGAAAAAAGAAGAAGATTATCCCTGTAGTATAGTAACAACAGGCAACTGTGGAAAAGCAAAGCGAAACCAGACCAACCAACAGGGACTGTAACTGCACAGAAGCCCAGCAGAGCCCCTCACAGGAGGCTACTGATGATCACACACCACATCAGAAGTGGCTGTGTACCAGAAATAAGTAAAGAATTCCTACAAATAGTTTATTAGGTGTTAGCTGTCCTTTGGGAAGGGAGGCTCTTCACGGAAGAGAGTAATTAAGCTCTTGCTCCACTTGACCTTGGCGATCAGCAGTGCTCTCATGATGCTTCCCTTCTGATAAAACCAAGGGCACGCTCGTACTTCCTCTCTGGGATGCTGCAGGTCACTTTGATGCGTACTCACCTCAGCTCCTGAGCTTTTCTTCCATCACCCTCTCGAGCAGGGTTTCATTTCTGGGAGGCAATCACCCACTGGGTGCTGCTCGCTGCGACTATTTGTAGCAACCACCTCGGAGTGTAATTCAGCCCGCAGCACGCGAGAGCGCACGGGTGCTACAGGGGACCACGAGTTAGGGAGAGATGTCACATCTCAGGGATTCATGAATGTGAGCTCTGACAAGTGTAAGAACTGAGATCATTCTGGAAGTAGCCCTGTGCAGCTTGAAAGACTGGTTAAACGCGCTATCAATTAAATGCTCATACCAAATGTACTCCGAGGGAACAGACTACTGAATAGTACTATGCACTTTTTTTAAATCAGCAAAAAAAGCATTCCATTTCTCTGGCCAAAATTAAATGCAGAGGGTGATTTCTCATGCTAAGCAGGGCTCCAGACTTTAGGTCTTGCAAACGGTGATATAAATTGGTGTTGGAATAGCATGCCATTTTTTTCCTTAGCAGTTTTCCTGAAATGCTGGCTCCATACCATTTGGCATACTTTCAATCACTGATCTAAAAATTAAGTGCCTTGTTCTCATTTATGTTTCTAGCACAAGGAGGACTCGATGTAATATATGAGCAGGCATTAACTATTTATTGGCTGTAAGTTGTCCAGTGCAAGGGACACAAGAATTTTAAAACCTACAGGGACTTACTGCCCGCTTTCCATCATGATGGTCAGGTCCCTACAACTTCACAAACCCATCAAGCAGCCACGTAGAGGGGCTGCAGTAAATCTGAACAGACCCCAGTGCCTACACAAACACTAATTATCCTGATCCCTCCCCTCTTAGCATTAGCACGTCAGTGCAGTTTCTCACTGTTATGAAAGCCGTGGATGAAATGCACTCAGTGTGGGATTTCATGCAAGATTAAAATTACAGATATTAATCTTTCAAAGGATATGAAAAATAAGTCTCAGCAGCACAAGCTTCTGCTTTTAATGCATCTTAATTATTTAGGCGTTGTGTGAGGAAAACACATCATGGGCTGCAGCATCCAGCACCAGTCAAACCAGCACTGTAGCTACAGCTTCCCAAAGCAAGCCAACAAAGTCTGTGATCAGGGCACATCTGGACACACCTCATCTGGACAGCAGACAGCTTCCCACGCAGAAATAACACTCAACTTTCAACTAAATCATCATATGCTCCAGAGGCCAAGTCAACTAAAATCAGTGCAAGTCAAGCAGCCGAAACAGTTAAAGGAGTACAATCACATCACCACTTCTTGTGGAGGAAGGACAGCCACTAACACCCCCACAGCCTGTGATCCCAGCTGACCTGGAAGGAAGCACTGCAAGAGAGGATTCTCTCAGAGAGGACCCAGACCACCTCAGGGGATGTGTTTGGGGAAGCTTTACCTTACTGTCAAACGGGGAGTTTTATGGCTCCTGAAAGCAAAACATCTCACTGCTGCAATGCCAGTAAGGATCCCAGTTATTTCCTATGTGCCCCTGCTTATTGCATTACAATAAAGGTGCACGACACCAGACCACAGCACCCGTACTCCTGCAGAATCACTGGAAGGCAACGTGTGCCATTCTCCTTCTTGGCCTGCTTCCTGCCAGGCACTGGGAAGATGACATCTAAACTGGAAACTTCCCTCTGTCCTGCACATGCAGGAAGGACTGCCAAGACCTCGCTTTCCAGCTTAGCCAGGCTCTTCTCAAGCTGCCACAGGATCGTGGCCTGACAGGCTTCTGGGGAAGCTGCCCCTCCACTCGAGGCACTACTGCTCACAGAACCAGCACAACCTCACTGGTGGAGTTCCACCCACCAGTGGCTGCTGGGGCCACTGTCATTACCTACCAAGAACTTCCATGGTTTTATTACTTGACTGTCTCTTATTTCAGGCTATACTTACACCCATAATGTTTGATCCTGCTGGTTCAGCAAGGACCATCCTTAGGCATACTTCCTGGGACAGCAATGGAAGAGACATACACACGTGCTTCAGACACACAGCTGCTCCTTCCCCAGCTCAGAGGAATCTTTGCTTTGCTTTCCCCACAGTTTGGAAGTCTTCCCCCATTTCTCAAAAGCTTTGCTGTTGGCAAGATGTCAGAAAATTCCCAACGCACAAATCAATTTTCAGAGGATTACAGCAAACATCCAGGTCTCCCTGACTCTGGCTACCCAGACACAACCAGGAAGCAATTATGCAGAGCGGTTACCAACCGAGCAGAGAGGATCGTACAACTGCAGGAACACTGTAGCCTGCATCAGTAATGCTGCCATCCCTCAGCTGCTCTTAGACAAAAATAATCCTTACTGTAATCCTTAAGAGGCTGAGGAAAGTCGTGGTGTTACAGCCAGCACAACTGTTATTACCCTCCATATTGTACAGAAGTTATATTAAGGAAGAAAACCCACCCAAAGCTCTGCTCATTGATATGAGTGGTCAGAAAAAGGGGTGTTTTTAAAAAGAGCACTGCATTTTAATTTCCTGAGCTCCCAGATTAAATTTCCTTTTTTTGGACTTAGTATCAATTATGAGTATGAATAATGACACTCACTTCCAAAATCATCCCAAGTACCGTCCGCACTTAAGCTAAACAAAGGCAATGATGAATTGTGCCAGCGTTACTCTGCAGCACTGAACTTCCAAGAAGCCCAAACCTTAAAATCCTTTAGGGACTTAGAAAGTGGCTGACTAATCCTGTAACCACAAAGACAAGTTATCTCACTGCTTTTTTTTTTCCAGCAACTGAATTAGAAGGAAGCTAAAAGGTCAGCCTGTCTGAAGACGTTAAAAAAAATAATAAAGAAGGGCAAAAAAAGGAGCATCACTTGCTTATAAAAAATACTTGCTCACCAGAGATTTGATTAAGGAAAAACACAGCAGAGGTGTTTTTTCCCTCTCTGAGTGATTAGGCTTTAATTTTCTGAAGTAAGAGTACAAAAATACCTCTGGACATCCCAAAATAAGTCATGTCATTTGTCTTTGAAGATCTGGCTATCTGCACAAATCGACTGTAAAGTACACAGCTGACAATCCTGGTTGGTGGGGTTTTTTTGGTTTTGGTTTGTTTTTTTTGTTAAGATAAAGCAATCTGCCAGAAAGCTCTGATTATTTTAAACCAAATAAATTTTTTTCTACAAATCTGAGAGGTTTAGCTAAGATCTTCCAGAAAGGGTATGTGGGTCTGTAACGGAGCTTCCTTCCAGTGTGACATACCCTTTACTCTTCCCCTCCCTCACTTCTAAGGGATCTGTTCACCTAAGGATTAACAATTACTGAATTTATTCAGGACCCCTTACCCTCAATAAACTCCTGAAGGAGTAAAATTAAGAATACCTGAGGCGAGTATTGCTCAGTGTACTATCACCAGGTCAGACACACAGCTTCAGTTTCAAAGGCTATCATCCCTGGTAAGCAGGCATTACAGATAGGCCAAGACTGTTTAAGAGTATTGACCTTCACTCAACAAATGCTTTTCATTTAAGTCTTCGTCTCCCAGTTTATTTCCAACTTGAGGAGAGCTGCTGAAGGTGTTTTGTTTCCTGTGAGACCACGCCACTTCCCTACCTCATTTACCCAAAGTGAGGCTTGACACAACCCCCCAGTTCGATGGTGCTTTGCCTCCCCACCTCACACAAGGAAAGGAAGCAACAGCTCCAATTTGAAGGCAAGGAAGATGGAAGAGAGAATGAAAAGCTGTCTGAGGAAAGACTGAACGACAGAGATTTCCAGAGCATTTTGAAATATTAGTATCTGCATGGTCATGGGAGAACCTGTTGTCTTTAAAACCAGGGACATATGTTTAGTATCTCAGAGACAAATATATTTTGGAACAGTGCCCCAGTGAACCACCTCCATAAAATCCATGTCACACGAACCTGCACACCTCACCATAACAGGTTTTCCCAAATGTTCACTATTACTTGGGTATCTATTTATAGTGATCCTGCATGATGGTAAGTCACAGAACCAGAAGGAATTAAGCACTCCATTTCCCTATAATATTTCCTTTCGGACTGTATCAGTCTTTGTGTATTAGGCTGCTCTTTTTTACTCTTTCCCAAAGGTCAAACCTTGGGTTTTGAAGCCATCTGGTGTCTCATCCCACTCAGGGGCCAACGAGGGAGGTGAATCTTTGTGATCCCCCGACAGAGGCTGTCCCTGCACAGCAGGGTGGCCGGGGCAGCAGAGTCACGACAACGACTCCTAGGAACAGTAACAAAACAGTTTATTAGTTCTCACTCACAGAACAATCAACAAACAGCACGGATAAAAGTGTTCATCTTTGTAGGTAATTATTTCACAGCGCAACTAAATTTTGAGGAAGAGGAAGAAAGAGTTATTAGAAAAAGAGGAAAAGAGAGGGGGAGTGAGGGAGTGAGTAAGAGAGACAGCGAGAGGAAGATAAAGAGAAAAGGTTCTCACCACCCGTGGGTCCAGCGATGTCTCACAGGAGCCATCCAAGTCTTCAGTTCTTCGGTGGTGGGTGCACAGCAATCAATATTTTTCTGTCCCTTTATACCCTTGAGGTGTCTGGGTGGCATTCCCAACTTCCACAGGAAGCGGTGTTGATTTGCATGAGCTCCATGAGCTGGAAGTAGTGTGGTGCCTGCCATCCACCTCCCACATGGCGCAGTCACCAGGAGCACTTCACAAGTCCCACCTATGCAGAACCTGTCTCTTCCTTTGGTTGAGGCATATCTGCAAGGAGCCAAAGGGGGGGCACAGAGACATTAAAAGCAATCAACACCTCTCCCTTCCAGACAGGTCTTTCCAGACCTTATCACCACACAAGGTTTGAGGCACACAATAGCCACGCTCTTGCATCTGGTCACAGAGGTCATTTAAGGCAAACTTCCCATTTGCTGCTGGAAGCAGCCATGGCCAACTGCAAACTCCATTATCTTCAGCACACAAAAAGGTTTCAAACATGCTCCACTCACAGTGCAACGCCTCCCCACACGCGCACACGGTGCCCGGTGAGGTAAGCAGGAAACACCCAGGGATTACATGCACCAAAACACTAGCAATAAGCAACACCTAGATTTTTCTGCAGGCTTTTTAGCAATACAAGAAGAGGGAGCACAAAGGCCAATGCACCAGGTCCAGAAGTCAGAGCTAACTTTGCTCCTCCACGGTACGTGATTTCAGGCACCCGTCCACATGAGACCCGGCTGAATGAAAGTATTCACAGAGGCTTGATAGAGACTTTACCCCCAGGCTTTTCCCTTATGGTCCAGAGACACCATCCTCCAAGAGACAATTCAGAGCAGCTATATTAGGCTCCTGATGCAAAGAGTCCCTAAAAGGAGTACTTTTTGCTACAGGTAAGAAAAACCTGGACAAGCTTGTCTTTTTAAGCTACATTACCCTTCACAAACATTTGTACTGACAGATGAGTAAGAAGAATTTTGAAAAGCTGTTGTTTGAGCAGCAGTGTTCTCTCTTCAAGGGAGATTCTGGGCCAAGAACACATCCAGCCTTGAAAACAGATCTCAAGGCATAACAAGGCTCAAGCAAGTTTTTTGAAGAATTCACTATGCTCAATGATTCTTCCAACGTCACACCTTCAATTATTAATTCCTTTTCCCTTTCCCCCCAGCAGAGATGCACAGTGCAGCCTGATCTTAAACATACAGCAGCAGTGGAACAAATCCCATGATCAAAGACCCTGGATGAAGTTCTGTTAGTTCCTCAGTTCATCCACAAAACTGTCAGTCAAAGATGAAATGCTACTGGAGGAAAGAGGCCTTCAAGATAGTCCATTTAAGAATTTAGAAATTTAGAATTTAAGTCTGAGTGCTCTCCTATAAAGTTGACTTCAGGTTACATTATTTCAGTCTCCATTAAGGGCTATGACCTAAGCAATGCAACACAAACAACAGCAACTCCTTTTACTTCCCACTCACCGCAAGTTTCATTTAAAAGCCTTATGTCACAGAAGGCCTGCTATATACAAAAATATAGCAAAAATGAAAGTTTTGACAGCACGTTGTGGCAGTAAGTGCTTTGCAATCAATGTCAGTAGGCACCAAAGTGAAAGCAGGTGGTGAACAATGACCCTGTTACCAAATGGAAGACAGCAGAAATCTTTTCCATAGCAGGGATGAAGCAATTGAACTACCTTTTTCCATTTCAAATATTGCTAACAGATTTTTAAACCAACTGAGGTATCTTCTGGGTTGGTTTTGTTGTTGGTACAAAGGGAATTTAGAGAGATTTATAAAATCTACATCCATAGAGCTTGCTGTAAATCACATTCGTGGTTTGAAGCAGCCATGAAGTCGATGAGGTTTGCAGTAAGGTTCAGAGTGTCTTCCTCATGCAAACGTTACAGAAGATTCAAGAACACTTAACAAACAATAAAAGAGATAAACAAGCTGTTCCTAGGCTTATTTTTAAAGTGACTGCTTGTTTGATTACAAGATGACAAAAGGAGCCATTTTTCCTTACTAAAGATGTCACAGGTTAGAAGTATTTGCTGGGAAGAACATATTAAATATGCTGAAAAGATAATGCTTAAAAGAAACACAAACAATTAGAGCTTTAAAAATTCTTGGCAGATGGTTGAAGGGAAAAAAAAAGGAAATCCATTTAAGGGACATCAATGTTATGAATCAAGGCAGGTGACATTTAAAACCAATGAATAAAACATCACAAAAACCTGTCTCTTTTTATAAATCATACTGCAGCGGAACTTTCATCTAGGTACTACACTTCCCTTCAAGATCTTCCTCAATTAGCAGAAGATACCATGGGGGTAAGATTCAGGTTTGGAGATTGTCTGTTCTGGACTGATTCCTGCAGTCAGAAAAAAAAATACTCTTTTTACTGGAGTCTGTTTTTTCCCTCCTCCCAAAATTATGGTCTTAATGTGCTCCCACTGAAAGCAAGCTTGACTTGAGATTCAGCACAGCACAAACAAGTTTACTTGTTTCCCAACCGGGGATCTGCCCTAGTTCCATAGGGCCCAGGCAGGGACATCTATCAGCATCCCAGATCTGGCTTTATCTCTCAAACTGATGAATGCCCCAGCAAGTAGGTTCATTTTACAATCTAAGTAAGAATATTGGAAGAAATCAGTGTCTGAGAAATAATTTTTATTCCAGCTACCACTGGGAAAAAGGAGGATTCATGATAAATGAAAGGAAAAAACTTTTGGACAGAGAAATCCCTGAGGATTCACTCAAACTGTTTAGTTTACTCTTGGAGAAAAGTGTTCCTGAAAAAAGCTCTACTTTAAACAAACTTTTTTTATTCTATGCAAAACCATACACATTCAAATGCATTTTTGGAGCAATAAGTCTTCATTCATCACACAAGGGGCAGAGTAACTTTCCCAGTGGGAAAAGAAAGAATGTATTGCAAGTTTCATAATAATTCAATAGAAGTCTCAAGAATATTTGATTCTAAAATAATCCCATTTAAACGACCTGCAAATGTGGACACTCTACTGAAGGATTTTCGCTCCTGTCCAAGCAGACAGACTTTCTGGAGTCCCAGAAACCAAGTCGGATTGTTCACTTGAGTAATTGGGATGGCAGAAAGGAAGAACAGAAAGATTAGTGCAGAGGTCTGTGCCTGACACCTTTACCAAGCTGCTTAAAAGACAGAAGTAAAAAAAAGGTAAAGCTCAGAAAGCACAGTAGAGTCAGGGAATACTAGAAAATGATTAACTGCAAAAAGTCACACTAGAGCAGCTTACCCATATGATGCAAGTACTTTTCCTCTAGTAGCTGTCTTATCCATGCATCCTCAGCATGCTTTCTTCCTACTGCTAGAAAAGGCCCAAAGATCAGTGCCAACAAAATGAAAGGTAATTATTTAGTCTGTCATCATCTTCAGAGCCTGCAAATGTACAGAAAATACTCTCAAGTTCTTAATCGATCGAACTTTTAGAAGGACAAAAGGTAGTAAAGCTATAAAGCACCAATATTAGATTGCTCATAAATGCTATCCAAATGAATGTTCAAGAGAAACCAAAGACATTGAATGTTCCAGGTACTGGTAGACAACAAGCTGTTCACAAGACAAATGACACCCTCACAGACAGAATACAATAAATTAGAGGCTCTGGTCATTGTAAAGCAGAACATGTTTACTGTTATTGATAAGCAATAAATCACCTGCCCTCTCACAGTTCCTCCCTATAAATCACTTCCAATGAAAGAAACAGATGGTTCCAGTAGGCAGCCACTCTTCAGCAGAGCCCCGGGCGAGGAGGGGAAAGGCGCTGCGCTGAGCGGTGCGGGTTCCACACTGCAGGGCTCGTCGAGGGCAGCGATGCGGGAGCCGTAACAGCGGGCACCGCGAGAGCCCGGCCGCGGGTCCCGTGGGCTACTGGCAGGGCCGAGGCGCAGCGGGCACCCGTCACAGGGATGCCAGCCTGCAGCGAGCCATCGTGGCTGCTGTTCTTACCACCGGCTCTGTGCGAGCAGCCTCTGATCTGCAGGTGCTGCCAAGCTGGGGGCTCAAAAATACACTCTGATCCTAATGCAACCTGACTTACTTGGAAAGAATTAAGCTTTCTGTAAACTCTCCGGTAGGAACTTCAATCTCTTGCTATGACACCGATACCTCATTTGTCTAACTAGAAGGAAAAGGATTCACATTCATGATTTCACTGCAAGCCAACAGGTAAATACTACCTGTTAGACTACCACACTTTCCTTCTCTTCTGGTAAAGTGGTTTTACTTATTTTAAGTCTTTTTTTCCAATGCAATGTTTCAAACTACTAAGAAAAAGCATAGAAATGAGTATGTAAATAAAACCAGCATATCCCGGATGAGAGTAGCATAATCAAACAGTGTCAGTAAACAGAAAACTCTATTTTCTTTACTACCTCAAGAAAAATAATTATACCTCCACTCAGGTGAGAGGAAGACTTGCTTTCATTTACATAATACTTATGAATAAGAAAGATCTAAGCAGTAGCTGTTAAAAGCTCTGGCTAGAAACTGCTTACAGACAGACTGACCCCCAAAATATCATGGTTTCCTATCAAGTAAAGATAAATGGACATACAGTTATTCAACGTTATTTAAAGGAGGCTGCAGTCACGATACCAACTTGAGTACAGATAATTCAAGAGTGCCAAAAGATGTCAATATACTTGGAGAAACTGGACACTATTAATATCTAAATATTTCCTTGATTTTTTGCTTTACCAGTTTGCCAGCCTATTGCTTTGTCTCTTCTCTGAACAAAGAGCAATCTCCGGCGTGAAAGATGCTCCTATTGCTCACTCCTTTGTCCCACTGCCTTGGTGAACCACCAAACTCCTACAGCCTCTTCCTCCAAGGAGCCCCTGGCAGGACTCAGTGGAACACTGAAGCAAGAGCTTCTGAACAAAACCCAAGACCACGGTAAGTGGTCTAACAGACACTTGACACAAAGATGCCTCATTTGAAAATGTGGGAATTTTAAGGAGCACAAATCACGGAGAAGTCAGGTATTGACAACAAGCTGTGGCTCAAACACTTTGGAAGCAACAGCCTAGAGAACCTGTTACCAGAAAGATATCTGTAGCTGCGGGATCGAACGCAGCCCTTCCTCCATCTCCTGTGTCCTCCTCTGCCCGTCTCTGTCTAGCAGACGTGGGGTCAAGAACTGTTGCTCGTACACGAGGGCTCTGACTGTGCAGCCCTGACAGGAGTGGCAGCTGATCAGCACCCGAGTTCTTCCCCCTGGTTAGAGGCTGTTAACATCTGAGCAGCCTTCCTTCCTGTATCCTGCAAAAACTTCAGAACCAACAATTCAACGGCTTCTGGGCCAGTCTTTCCCAGCAGCAGCAAAACTGATGACACTCTGCACTGAGAAGTGATAAAGTCTGCTTTGGAACAGAGGGAAATCACACCAATCTCTCCTGTCCAAAGAAATTCCCATCAGCAGCCATCGAGACACTTCTCAAGGCAGCTAAAAAGATGCACTGGCACAGAGAACAGCATTCCCAGCATGGCCACACAAGACCTGGAACGTGGGGTTGCTCACGACAGACTGCAGGGTGGTGAAGCTGTGAGCAAAGGCCAGGACAGCAGCCACCTTCCACGGGCCTTCCCCAGAAAGCTGAGAAACTTGCCTTGCTACTCCTCCTGCAAACCTTGACACTCTCACGGATATACATTATGTTGTACGGAGAAAAGTTCTGCTCCCAAGTTTTCCCGCTTCAGTGAGAGAACCTCTAAAGGCAGATCCTCTTCATCCAGCCAAGGAGAGGGGAAAGACCCAAACTACTGGCTGTTGATAACTGTAGCAACAGGACAGGTCTGATTCACCGAGACCTAGCAGACAAGCAAATTAAGGTCTTCCCAAAGGAAGCAGGATACTTCTCAAGAAAGAGACAAACTTGGTTTCTGAATGCCAGCTTCCTTCCCAGAGCTGCAGCAGCAGGACAGAGATTGCCAGAGCAGAAAACGAGTGCTGATGGCTGCAGTTCCCCACTGAGGTCCTGCAGTGCTTCCCTTCAAAAGCTCAGCTATCACCTGGTGTTCTTCCAGCTAAGCACAGAGAGCAAGAGCAGCTAAAGACAACACAGAAGCGTCTGGAGCAATTAAGCTCTTCACAGGCTGCCTTGCAGAGGCCAGGCACAGTCAGCAGACACACAGACAGGAATTGAAAAGCCTTGGAGCAAACGGCTTCAACTCCTCGTGTAAAGCCTGCGGAAAGACTCGCTGCTCCTGCAGCACTCTGGCTCTAAACGCCTGTTCAAAGTTGAAGTCCTATTTCACTCCGCATCCAAAACAAGGCCCTATCCACTGATATGAAAAATTATGAATTAGAATGACAGCAAAACCCAAGCTCAACACTACAGGTATTAAAAATGCCTGCAGTTGTACCGTGATGGCAAAGTTCCTGATTGCCAGGGGCACTACTGCCACTCGTTTCCACCAGTGAAACCACTGGAGGAAATCAAACTGAAAAGGTTTCCATACTGGCACAGTCACCACAGGCCCTGAATGGCTGGAACCAGCTGATTTGCTAACAAAATAGGCTCTCAATAAAACGATTAGTGATATAATACACAACGTTCATGACTGGCTGATCCACAAGTATGTGCTACAATAGGTTTGGCAAGACTGAAGGCCTTTCAAGCAGGGCCAGAATAAAAGAAAAGCCAGTGATCTCACTTTAGCCACAAGTGGTATTAGAATGCTGACCTGCTCAGAGCAGTTAAAAGGCTTTTAAAATAGGAATAACCAAAGGGTTTGTTGTGTCTAAGGGCAGGAAACACTGCACAATTAATTTTGCTGTGTGTTACAGTACTGCTGAAAGATTAAAGTGAAAAAGACGTATGACATTGTCTAAACAAATTTTCTAGCATTATTAATTTAAGCCTGTGCAACAGCATGTGACTAATGTGCACTGGCAAAATTGAATTCAACTACAAAAATTCAGAGATGTGATTATGGCAATTAGGAATTCTACATACAACGCAGCCTGTCCATTAAGAGCCTACCCCTGCAGCATTTTTATATTACAGTTTGTTACATTCCTCCTAAAAGCAAGAATTTTTGCCCATAATTAGTATTTTTCCCCCATGTTAATTAAATCATAATGTTCTTGAAAACATTTTTTCTTATCAAGCGGGGCTTAAACCTTCAGAGATCCTTGTTAAAGCATGAGTGGGGATAAACATTAACACCATCAAGCATTGACTAATCAGTTAATATTAACTTCTACTTCAAAAATCCAAAAAAATTGAAATACACTCCGGGAAATAAAGTGGGTTTATGCCAGCCCCGACCCCAACCCCAACCAGGACACAGACAGAGCATCACGTTCGGGAGGAATGGAGTTCATCACCTTGTAGAACAGCATCTCTGGGTTTGCAGCTCTGCAGTGGATGGGGCTGACTCAATCTAACCCTTATCTAATGTGACATTGCCATTGTGATATAAATAGTGTCTTATTTGCCTGCTTCAGAGGAATAACGTTAGTCAAGAAAAGGTCAAATAGTTTTGCCACAGGGAAAAAAAGAGCAAAAATCTTTTGTAATTTAATATTGCTGGGGTGTTTTTGGAAGACAGGAAACTCCAGGTGCTAGTCACACGGGAGGAGAGGAATACAGAAGAGAAGATGAGGCATATTTTTCTAGTCTGCAGTGGCACAAAGCAATAATATTTCAATCATTTCTTAAGGCCCAGGAAGAACTAGCATTCAGCCAGCATCTGACTGACCTCATCTCTTCTTGGAATCCTGCAAACTCTATAGACAACGTCTACACCAGCCTGACTACTCTGATGATGGAGAAACCAGTTAGAGCTGCAGGCTCTAACTGAGATGGAGATGATGGAGAAACCAGTTAGAGCTGCAGCTCTGAGAGCTGCAGGCTCTCAGGACAGATGTACCAGATACACCTAATGAAGGGATTTTTTTCTTATTCCACAATGCTTATTGCATTGAGGTTTTCAATGAATAAAGCATTAATGAACGTGACTCTAGCTAGTCATCAAATTGGCTAGCTACAAATACCCACACGTATTTATTAAAGTTGCTTTCAAGCATTTTTCTTATCCTACAGAAAAGAAAGTAGCTGTGTTACAAAACCTGCATGCAAGACAGGCTGGTACATTCATAGACAGTTGAACTAGAGAAATACATACAGCTGGGAAGCAAAATTTCTACAAACTACTACATGAAGGTGACCCAAAGCCCGAGTTATTGCTCACTTTTATTGCTTCCAGCGCCCTGGTAATCTGTGCATACAGCAATACTTCTGTACTAATGGAAATCTGTGAACAAGGTCACACGTGTGACAAACCATTGCTTTGCACGTTCTAAAAGTACCTGTAGGTCCTGTTTGCTGGCACGGCACCAAACTTTCCTTGTGCCACCCGCTGCCTGTGCCACTGGCCGGGCGCAGTCTGCACCCACAGCCCCTGGCATGCAGGGTGGAATACATCCTGCTCACGGGAAATAAGGGTAATTGCTAAACTTGTTATCAACCGAATTAGAAATTAAAATGATTACAGCAAATTTTCCCTTGGGCCATCTTCTACAGACTACAAAAGACTTCTAAAGATCCTCCAAACTAGCCCATCTTTCCTGGGAAATACCACACGTTGAAAAATAATTGCTTAGCATTAAATTAAGTCACAGAATGTAAGGTGAATGAGATAAATGAAGTACCTGACTCGACTGGAATTGTGTGTTTGGCCCAGACCCTGTGATAACACAGGCTGCTGCAAAACACACTGACACAGTGACTTTAAGCCTTCAGGCTAAACACAACATAGTGCAAAGGGCTACCAGAGAGAGAGAACTCGGCAGGTCCCCTCAGCCAGCCATCCTTTTTGGTCTAAGCAAGAAAACCTGAGATGCAGCAGCAAAGCCAACAAAACAGACATCACAGCAGCAGTCTATACAATCTGTACAAAGGGAAGGAAAGGCTCCAGTTATTGTTCCAGCTTTACAGTAAAGCATCTCCTCAAGTCGTGACTAGCAGATGGATTTCATGTTCCATGCTGCTTGGTGGAGCGAATCTCACCAGCTACTGAATGCAGCAGGATAACCCAAGCCACGGGCAACGTGAGCAGCTGTCCTAAGGGCACACTAAGCACAAAAAGGGCTTGCAGTGAAGTGTCACTGAAATGAAATGCAGTGGAGGAAAAGCGTTCAGCTGAGCATGCATCTTTGTGGCATCTGGAACTCAGACCAGAAATACTCCACCCTCACAAAAAAAATGAAATCAAATTTATGAATAAGAAATCTGTATTTGGACTTGTGAAAAGTTCCTGAAAATTCAGAGCATGTGAACCTTAGTCAGGAAGACTGAAATTGAGGATTGGAAAGAGAAAATGAAGACAAGCTGAATGTTTATATAATAAACAAAGCCCAGTACCAAAGCTTGAGAAAAACAAGGAAATTCAATGGTTCTTACACTGTTCAAACACAACACATTCAGTATTTGCATTTCCCAGTGGACAACTGGAATGATATTTTTTCTTTTAATTTTAAATGCATAATAGCAAAATAAAGCAAGATAGCTTGTACCTTCATGTCCTCAGGCTTTTTTGTTCATTTGCTAGCTTTTAAACAAGGAAACTATACAGATAATGACTGGTTATAATTATTGAGAAATACCTGAAGAAAATTAGTTTTTCAAAATGCCCTATCCAAATGCATTAGCAATTAGAACCTCCTCAAGTTTCCATTAGTCTGTTAAAAGAAGAAATAATCTTATAGCAGCTCTGACTAAAACTCTTAAAGATTGTCGCGTTGATCGTATTTCAAAGTGTAGACTTACAAATTTGTAGTCTCCATCCTGTGATACTTTCCGATCAGATGAATTTTCTGTCTGGACACATTCTTCACAAACCTATTGATACTCTTCTCCTTCCGCTCAACATACTCAAGGAATGATGGTTTGGCTGGCTGCATCATTTCATCCCTCCCTAAAAATAAAGATAGTTGCTTTGAAAAACATATTTTCACTTATATAGCCTCACATCATTCCCGAAAGAGGTTTTATTTTTCCTCCAGCCCAGCTGTGTCTCGCCCACAGGTGGAACCAGCTCCCACTCTGCTGATCATGGTCAACAAGACCTTAAACTACTGGGGTCCCAGTTTTGAGGAGGACGTTATCAACATCAACGTGGGGGGGCTGCCTCTCTATGTCCCTACCTCTCTTAGCCTCTGGGTAAGAAGGAGACCTCTGGTACGGCTGGGGAATGTGGGCATTCCCATTCCCAGTGAGCTAACAGCTCTGGGTGGTGTCTGGCAGGCTTGCTTGGGGTGGTGGGCTGGGCTGTTGGTTCCTCTGTCTGCTAAAGCCATCCCGGCTCCAGGCTGTGCTGAGCTGCTGATTCACCGAGGGACGGGCTGGAAGGGGCCGCTTCCCGGGGACTCCGGAGCCAGCTCTAAACGGGGATGAGCGAAGACACAAACCTGACGCAGCGTCTTGGCCTCGTGATTTACTGGGCACATAAATTACAACGTCTTGTTAATCACAATTTACTTCCTGCTGCAAGAGCATAAAGCAGCAGCAGAGGAGTGAAGGCTGTTAACAGCCAGGAAGCGGCAGCGATGGCTCTGGCAAGCCGAGTAATTGTTCCCCTGCCACGAAAGTGCTCACAGAGGGATTTCTGCCATTTGTGCATCATAAACCTTGAGTGGTCTCCAGATTCCTCGGGACCTGGCCCAGGGTCTGTTTAATTTGAGGAGAGGCTTCCCATCCATCTCTGCTCTTCCCCCTGCTGTGCACATCCCTTACTGGTTCTGCAGCTCCCCGGCTGCGGGTTCGGGGCCTGGCTCCCGCGGGCTGTCTAGAGCTGTTAGACACTGAGAAACCCAGGCACCAGCAGGGATCTACAGGAGCTGCTCTTTCTCCCCCGAGGGGTCTAAAGACACAAAGAAGTTAGAAGAGATGGAGCTGCACATCCCCAGCCAGCAGATGCATCACCCTGTTGCTGCCATGGGTCATCTCTGTGCTCCGTCCCCACACCCGCATCTCCAGCCCGGCTCCAACCAGTGTCTTCCATTCCAGTTGTCTGCTGCTGTACTGGAGGAAAGATGTGCATTTGGCAAGGAAGGAGCCATGCGTGGGACAGGGCTGTCCCAAGGGCAGGCAAACCTCTCAAAGCAGGGCAGGAGCTCAAAGACACACCTACTGAGGTGTCTGTTTCCCTGGAGCCTTTTATTACTGAGCATCGCCTGCCCCAAGGCTGGCTGCTTGCTGAGCCTGCATCCCCCCCAAACCAGGGCGAGAGCTGCATCCCCCCCAAACCAGGGCGAGAGCTGCATCCCCCCCAAACCCCAGCTGCAGCTGCCTGCCCCTACATCCACAAGTGAACTATAAATTTGAGACTGCAAACAAGTGTCAGCGGGTGCCTGAGGATCAGCTGGGAGATTCCTGGAGCATCCCTTGTGCCGCAAGCCCTGACCCTGCTTGCAGATTGAAGCAGTAGGAGCTATTGAGCTGCCTGACTTCCCCATCCAACAAGTCCCAGGGCCATAACTGATACTGTGTGTCCTGGTCTGAGTGAAAACAGAACTAATTCTGTTCAGTGATTTTACTTTTCAGCTTGGATCTTTTAATTAGCTGCACTTTCTGAAGTTAGCAGCCTGTTCTCACAGACAGTGTCTGCTTCTATCGGTGATAATACCTTATGTTTAGAGTTACTACCAAGGGTTGGGGTGCAGACCAAGACCACTGCTGGGTCCTGTGTACCACATTGGGGGGTGCAGGAAGTGAAAGGCTGCACCTTCAGGGAGGAGCGGACAGGACGGGTGACCCTAAACTGACCAGCGAGGGATTCCATCCCATATACGCCATATTCGGTCTAGAGCTGAGGGACCCGAAGGGTCTCTGGGCTCTCTCCCCTCTTGGACTGCTTTGCCAGCTTTGCTTGGCTTGGCTCGGGTCCTCTTTCGGTTCCTTCCTCGGAGCACCCAAGGAGGACTCTGTCCGTCCTGCCTTCGATCCGGTCTGCGTGTTCCTGACCCCGGTACCAGAATCCAGGTCCTGAACACAGCTCCCATCTGCTGCGGGCCCAGGCTGGGACTGCCCCGGAGCCTGCACAGCATCAGTGGTGACGGGGATGGAATTACCATCAGGGGGGTTGGGTTCCATACTGGTTTTGTATATATTTGTATATATTCCATTTTTATAATTATTATTTTCCTTTTCATTCAAGCTGTTCTAGTTTCCTTTTCTAATTGCTAAATCTCTCTCCCTTATTCCCTTTCTCTTCCCCTCTGGGGAGGGAGGGGGGTTAACAGAGAGCGTCTGTTATAGGTCTAAGGGGCTGCCCTGACCCTAAACCGCCACACTGTGTCAGAAATGTGTAAGGCTGTTCTTCTCTGCTGCTCCCCAGCCGAGATGCACAGCCGTGCCGTTAAGCTGAGCCAGCAGCAAGTCTTTCGTGGCAAAGGGATACCTCCTTGAAGCTCAGTGGCTCTGAGCTATGTGTCCTTCTCCAGAAGCTCCCTCGGAGCTGCTATAGGGCATTTGTAGCCACCGGCGATGGTGGCAGCGGAGGAGGAGATTATTTCCCCGTGGTATTGCTGGCATTAGCTGAGCAGCCCTTGCCAGCAGCCCAAGCAAAATGTTCTTGCTCCCTGCCACAAATCCACCTCCTTTATGTCTCACATTGACCATGGAAGCTCTTTTCCCACGTCTTCTGCTGGTTTTCTTTGCTCAATTGTTGTTTCATTTAATCATTATGTGGTCTCCAGTAAAGCATTCTCTGCCTGTTAGGAGACTGAGGAAAAAAACCCCACAGCCAGAGCTCTGCTTTCCTCTCCCCAGAAGATGAAGAGCAAGCTGGCAGATCAGGGGGCAGAAACGCCCAGGAAATTTGCTGGTGCTAATAAAAAAGCAGTGGAGCAGCCGCGCTGCGAGGGTGGCGGTGGCTTTGGCCCTGGCGGGCGGCTGTCCCGGCCCGGCCAGAACCTGGGTGCTCTGCGGTGCCCTGCTGGTCTGCCAGGCTTTAGGAGCAGGCTGTGCCAGGGGTCCCCATCCCTGCTGCCTGACGGGCTCTTGACTCACAGCTCAGCAGCCACAGGGCAGGGGTGGGAGCGAGGTGCTGGCCCACGGCTGTTTGCCTGGTTCCAGCTTGTCCTCTGGCAGTCCCCTTCCCAGTGCACATTGATTGTATTTCAAAGTGTAGACTTACAAATTTGTAGTCTCCATCCTGTGATACTTTCCAATCAGATGAATTTTCTGTCTGGACACATTCTTCACAAAGCTATTGATATCCTTCTCCTTATGCTCAAAATATTCAAGGAATGATGGTTTGGCTGGCTGCATCATTTCATTCCTCCCTAGAAATATTACAAATTAAAAAAAGACAGTTGTTTTGAAAAACTTATTTTCATTTATATAGCCTCAGATATGCCGAAGCATTGCGTATGGTTAGGACAAAAGCAGTGGCTTTACTCTCAGTGGGATCATAAGTGAAGTTAACCAGAGGCCACCAGGATTGAAATTTTCTCTCAGAATCAAGTGCATTATCCCACACCCCTTCCTGAATTTCAGGGGCAAGGTGTCTTCTTCACCTTCCCATAGAATTGTGGCTGTTGTTGACTGAATCCATAATTGAGCTTGAACGCAACCCAGAGCCAGAGAGACATCATTTTCAGTCGTATCAAGTGCATCTAGGATCAGGTGGTGGTTTTTCCACCGCTTTCTTCCCACTGAGCTAAAATATTTGATAAAAGCCACTGGTTAGTTCCCAGAGCTAGGAGAGAGGGTTGCAGGGGCTGCTTTAACCTAAGTCACCAGTTGTTGTGACCAGTTTATGCGCAAGCACCTCCGTGTCTGTGCTGTTTAGCACTCCCAGCCCAGTGTCCCACATTCCCGTCACGTCCCTCTCCGATTGTCTGGAAGGGGGAGGGTCCGGCCATGCAGCCACGCTGCCCCTCCTGCCAAAGATGTGCTCAGAAATGGTGAGCAGGCCGGCGGGATCGCAGAGATCTTGGTCTGCACCCATAGTTCTGCTGTCTGAGAGCATGGAGGGTTGAACAACACTTGTTGTTGAGAATCAGCACGGACTGTTTCCATTTCAGGGGGCCCGTGCTAAGTAGATCGTGAGTCACTTGACAACTCGTTTGTATTTTCTTTCCCGAGAGGGCCTGGAGTTCAGCCATCCCCGGAGAGTCGTTCCAACCCCACTCGTCTTGGGTATGAAGTTTATTCTCTTGTATGACCCAGGTGGAAAGATCCAGATCCCTTCAGCCATCCAGCATAAGCTGTTCTGGTCTATGTCCCACTCTAAGGTATTTCCTACAGGGCTATGGGTGTGCTCAGACTGCAACACAAACACACACTTCACAGAACAGCATAGAAAGGCAAACACGAAAGTTATGACAAACATAATGATTGAACAGAAAAATACTTCATAAATGAAAACAGTCCCAATTTAGGGAGTCCACAAGGACTGTTAGATTTCATTTGCTGAGCACCTCTCTAAGGGAGTCCATCATTCCAGGTACAATTTGCCAGCGTTCAAAATACCTGTAAATTAAAAAAAAAGAAGAAAGGAAAGGTGCTCGGTTGCTGCCCAACCGGCAGCTGTGCAGTTCAAAGGCAGGCACTATTCACCCAGTACCAGTGTCCCAGTCTGAGGCATTGCAACCAGCACCAGCTGGCCCGGGTACTGGAGGTGTCTGGGCAGTGCCTGCAGAGAGCACTGCACTCCTGGGAAGGAGATGGAAAGGTCTCCAAACGATCACATACTGTTCTTTTCGTATTTGTTCCTCAGAGGTGTGTTAAAGGTGTGTTGGCATGCAGTTACCTAAAACCAGTTGAAAGCTCCCACTGTCTGTTTGGCTTTTCTACCAACCAGACAGGAGAATTACAGGGAGAATGCACACGAGTGATAACATCTCCTTCTCCCCAGTCTGTTACCACCCCAGCAGTGCCCAAATGCATGGCTTCTGGCAGGACAGTCATTCTGCACTGGGGCAAAGGGGTAGGCCCCTCTACTAAATTTACAGTGTCAGGAGTTAGAGGGGTCAGCTGCCACAAAGGCAGCATTGAGCTGCAGCAGCATTCATAGCACAGGCAGGCAGTGGATGGTCCTGGGCAGGAGCTAGACATGTCTTAAGGCAGGCCAGGAGAACATAGACAAGGGGAGCAAATCCTGCTGGGTCAATAGGAGCTAACAGAGGGTACTTCCTGAGCAGCTCCCTCTCTCACATCCCTGGAAAACGGGCTGCCTTTTGCACAGGCACTGCAAGCTGAGGAAACTCAGAGGTATCTCCCCCGTCACAGAGGTCTGTGCTGCCAGCCCAACTGATAATCCATGGTTGGAAACATTTCAGGGTCCTGAGAGCCTCCTGCTTCTGCCTCGCTTAGGAAGATCTGTCCCTCCACCATAAGGGAAATTTGATAGATGGATTCTGTCTCAGATTGCTCTTCACGTTTGGAATACTTTTCCTGCAACTCTGCTAATTCAGACCAAGCAAAGCTACAGGAAAAATACCTGAGTGCAAGACATGTAATGTGAGCGTTGCCATCCCCTTTGTCAGTGACATCTAGAGAGACACAGAGATCCCAGTCAGGCTGAGAATATTAAAAATAAAAAAACAGACAGTTGTTTTGAAAACCATATTTCACTTATCTAGCCTCACATCATGCCCCAAAGAGATTTTATTTTTTTAGCACACACTAAATCACACAGCACTGCTAAAGTACTATTTTTTTAGAAGCTTTTCGATCATAAAATTGGCTGTACAGAAAGAAAACTAGAGAAGGGAACCCTAAAGCCCACCATAAAAGTGATTATGATGCTGGAGGCCTTGGCCTCTAGACCAGCAACCCACCCATCAAAGAACGCTACCAGATAACCGAGCTTCAGGCACCGACTGCCAGAACTGAACTGCTACCTACTAGAGAGAGGGGTATTCTTCCATCCCAACCAGGCTGCGTGCACTGCAAAATATGCAAAGTTTCAAAATGAAGCAGTGCTGCTTTACAAGCAGAAACTCATCTTTATACTTATGAATAGAGCAGCACAAAAGTGAGGCTCTCGAAGATCACGTCTACCACCCAAATCTCTCATAATTTGTCTTGGGTAAAAGTAATCAAGTGCTACGTTTATCGGGTAGAAAGGATTAATTAGTTAGCAAAGCTTTCTTTTCTTTCTATAAACTGTCAGTAGGTTTTCAAGTTTACTGCCCTAGTTTTCTTCTTGTAAATTAATTCCTCTGAATAGACTTCTTAGTGGATTACTCAAATGAACCAGACATATGGATTAACCCTTCAATTCTAGGCTGCATTTTAAAAAAACACAAGGTAATAAGAAACGGAGGAAGGTACAAAGAGAGAGAGGAGCCAAAGAGCCCCCTAAATATGAATACTTTGGTTGTTAAGAGCAGGACTCATAAACATTCCCAAGCACCGTTCTCAATAACAAAGAGTTCGCCCATCCTAATGGAAGAAGAAAGGATCTAGCCAAGAGCACAAAGCTTTAGCATAACTAGATTTACATTAATTAATTTACATAACTTATCCTTTAGAACAAGCAGAAATTAAAAGAAAAAGAGGAACACTGCAGATCCATTAAGAGCAATGAGCTCATAAAAGTCCACTCTCATAGGGTGCCCGAATAGGTTGGGTAGCCGGAATCGAGCACAAATGTTTCCCTTCTTCCTCCACACCCTCTGAACCCCTGCTGACATGACTGAAAGACCAGGAGATAGAAACAAATCTAGCAAGGCATGGAAAGGGAGAGATGAAAATACTGGTTCCTAGCACAGCTTAACACTTGAGATTAGTCTGCTTAACACTGAGACTCTTCCACGAGTGCCTGTACAGAAGACAGGCTATCGTGAGACAGCGCTCGCTAAAGATGTTCAGCAGTGCTTTCCTCTTGCAAAAATACTACCTACTCTGGAAACTCATTAAGATTTAATCACCAAATATTATTCTCGCACATAAAATTGCCATCCAGTGATCCAGAACTTCCCTGGCAGACTCTGATCCTCAGACAAGTGTATGAATTCCTTGGTCAGCTACAAGATACTTTGGGAAGTGATTTTGTGTATAGATATATTAAATACAGAACAAATTTCCACAAAGTATAAGAAATCTTGGCAGGATATTTGGGTTGTGATACTGAGAGGAGTGTGATTCTATGCAGCCTGAAATGTCAAGATGCATTTTGAGAAAGCACTGCACCATACTGCCTCTCCAGAGTCAGCTAAAAGCTCCAGCATGAACTGAACTGCTTATGTTTTTGCACCATGACAACTGGAGCAAAGACAAATTATTCTACCCCTGGCAGTAGTTCCTTTTTTTAAAAAAAAAAAAAAAAAAAAAAAAGGAAAAAAACCTAAAAACTCCTCATCATAGAGAATTAGATCAAGAAAGACACCTTCAGACGGGCTGCGTGAAGGTCACGGAGGGAACATCTGTGAAGTGGAGAAGAGATTTGCTGTTGGGAATAATTACTGCAATACAATAGCAATCCAATTACTGCTAAATGATAAAACATTTATTTAGAATGAAGTAAATGCACCCCTTGTCTCCGGCTGCAATCCAGCCTGTGTGAAGCGGGAGGGAAGCTGTTATGGCCAATCATGGCATGTTTAATACCAACAAATTCTGTAGAAAGAGAAGAATTCATAGCTACCCAGGCTCATTGACACACAGCTTACTGACAGCCAGCCCAGGCCTCAGTAATTCAGGCTTCTGAGGAAAAAAAACCTGAACATCTAAATGATGCTTGTACTCTGTGTTTTGAGAAGTATTGTTTGCAGCACAGGAGACTAACATGTCTCTCCAGTGACACTGGGTTATTCAGCTTTGCTTTTTATTCAGAAGACTGTTTGCCCAAACCAGAACTTAATTCAGGCTGCCACTTACAATAACCATGCTCACTTCCCCACATCTTGTACCTTCCCAAGAACTGCAACACTTGGAAACAACTCACTCCATCTACTGCACAACCACCTATTGTAGCATCACTGAATTATTGAAGGACATATCCAAACCCAAGCTTTACTTAATAAAACTTGAGTTTTCATGCAGAAGTGAAACAAAGAAGGAAGCTCATGAAGCAGTGGTGATAGTTTACAACCCTGAAGAGTATAACTGGATTTTGAGCCTGACGTGCCTCAAGGCTGTTCCACCTTCATCGTCTCACTGTCCTGTCTCCTCTTCAGCTCGGGAGGCCCCAGGATATTGGAAGAGTTACAAAGAATAACAAGGGTTGCTGCTCAGCTTGCTTCATTATCTTTCAAGCAGAACACTGCCCCCCTCACTGCAAGCCCCATCAGCACTAGAGACAGAAAAGCTGGGGGGCTGCGGGGACACCAAAGAGGCCCCTGCCATGCTCAGAGGGTGGGAGAAGGGGGTTTGTTCAGCCTGGGCAGGGCTGGAAAGGCTCTAGCTGTGGCCTCCCACCCCAACAGCCCATCAGAGCCCGGCACAAGGATGAGAGGAATGGTCTGAACTGCAGTGAGGACAACTTGGCTGAACATAAGAAAGTTTTCACAACAGGAACAAGCTGTGCAAGGGAGCAGGGCTGGAATGACCATGCGAGGCCCCAAGCAACCGGATCTGACACTGCACTTGGTCCCAGACCCAGGACCTCCAGAGCTCCCTGCCAAGCCTTGCTCTCCTGAGACCCCCACTCTTCTCAGCTGCTGTCAGACACCTCCAGCTCTGCAGTCACCTTGGGCCTTTCAAACGCACGCAACATTTAGTCACCAATTTCAGTACATTTTTTACACATCGATGTGTAACGCTGCATATTTATCTAATGCTGGTTTGGGTTTTTAAGCTGATTAAAAGAGATTGCAAACCAACAAACAAAGGAAAGAAAAAGATAATATAAACATAGAAAATAACCAGAATATAGATCTAAGGCAGCTGAAAGTTTAGCTGCTGCTATGATCTCAGTAGGGGTGCCCATGCAGCAACACTCCTGGAGACAGAAAGACACCAAACCAATTATCATCCCAGCCCAACTGGATCTCTTTTTGTCAATCCTGGCACTTAACAGTGCTGCTATCTGTCCAAAGATGATCTGCTATTAATTCAGCACAAGAACTACGCTGCTGTATCTCTAAGATATAGGCAGCCAAAGACAAAAATCGATCACTGCTATTTGCAGAAGCAAATTTAGGGCAGATGACACTGCCCTAAATGTCTCTGTGCCAAGCAACATTTAACTTCCTAATTTTACAGCGTTAGACTAAAATATGAACATTTGACGGAAAGTGAGATCACAGCTATGGCAGAGAAGAGCCTTTTATGAGAAGGTCACCCTGCGGTGACAAGAGAGGCTTCACCAAGCATTTATTTTGGAATCTAGAGAGCTGCTTAGAAGGATGAGCCACGAGAGCTCCCTGGAGCCATTAACGGTCTACCATTTAGATACGCAGTCATCTTTTAGGAGCTGTATTAATTACACAAATGGAACACCACAGCTCTGCTGGAGCTGGTCCAGCTGACTGCAGAAGTGCAGGGTTGGGCGAGCTGCACAGAGCCACAGGTGCCGGGAGGACTGGGGACCAGGAGGACTGGGGACCAGGAGGACTGGGGACCAGGACCTCTCAGCCAGCTGAGTGGGGAAAAGCAGAAGCTCTCCTCAGAAAACTCACAAGCACTGCCCAGCGTAAAGGCACATTTAGAACAGCACTAAGAACACCAGTTTTGTTGTGTGTGAGCACAGAAAAAGATGTGAAATTGGTGGGTCCAAAAGGTAGGCAATGCTGTAAATATCCCCCTGGATTTTGATTTTTTAGAGGAGCACCAGGCTAAGTTTACTTACTACTGATTTCAGTAATAGTGTTACGCTTTCGGTGCTGGAAAAGGAAGTCCAACTGCATGTGGTACCACGCAGGCTAGGACAGTCCTTCCTCAAAGCCCACACAGCACAGGCAAGCCAAAAGACAACTGACAGACAGAGGCAGGGCACAGCAAGAAGCCAGTGGGACATCAGTAACAGCCACTGGCCTCTGCATACTGGATCCTCTCCTCTGCCAGGCTACAGCAAGGGCAAGTTTTAAAGAAAAACTTCACCAACTGTGTGCTCCCTTGCCAAAAAATGTCACTGCTCTGAATGAGGGAACAGAAGAGGTCGGTCTTAGTGGCTGACTGCAGCATACAGAGCTCCTTACATCAAGCAAAAGATGGCAGAGAAGGTGTAGAGAGTCTTCAAGCCATTTGTATTTCCATATGATGCTGCAGAGAAAGTAGAATGATAAAGAAGAAAGAGCACTGTCAATTAAACCAGCAAGAGATGGACTTGGTTTTTTTGTGGTTGTTTTTTGGTTTGTTTTATTTTCCATCAGTAAAGAACATCCATGAAACCACATCACTCAGTATCAGAGTCCCAGAAATCAAAGCAGTCATTTTGTTGGTTTTGTCAAATTAGCTCTCACATTTGGAAACTTTCAGAAGCTCGTGAGCTTCAAAGGATACCTTCAAAAGGAAAGCAGGATTTACAAAGTCCTTCTATCTGTCTGAACAAGCTTGCTGAGTAATGAAACTAGACTTTCTACTTCTCTCTAAAATTATTCTTCTCTACTCAAACTTGACAGCAGAAGAATCTTTGGTTTATTATTCCTTCCTCTTGAAAGAGCTTGCTATTATCTACCTAGGGTGAATATTCTCGAGTCACAAAGCTTGTCATAAGACAGAGTAAGATAACCTCAGGAACATGTTTTGTGTGCTCTTAAGTCAGTTTATACAGTTAATGCTTAAACTACCACTTCTTGAAGCTTACCTTGACTTGTGCTAGGGAATTACCACGAATGCTGTGCACGAAGCCCAGAAGATGCACCCCTGGGAGCAGGAGCTCAAACCAGCTCTAGAGATGCAGTGAAGAGCACTCATGTTAACTTTAAGGAAAGCAGAGCTCTTGCTGCCTTTAGTCAGACAGAACGCCAGGAAAGATTCCCCCGGGAAAAGCAGCCCAGTCTTCTGCTATCATATAGAAGATTATAAAGTCCCTCTCACAGCGGGATCAAGATCTATTGTAAAGCAATTGGTTTGCTGTGTCCTTGCTGCTGACAGGCTTGCTCTTCTCCTGGAGTTATAAACCCACTTATTTGCAGTCTGAAGTTTAAGGGAAGCCAGTGTATGTGCTCTCATTCTTGAGGGAGCCTCAGCTCTTCGGTATTCAAACTGCTGTCCTCAACAGAGTACCCTGTCGCTGTAAGACTCGACACACACTCTCACACTATTGCTCCAAATTCTTGTGCCTGCAGGCCCTTTTATAACCCTTCTGATAACAAGTGCCCACACCTGATTGGCCCAAGCAAAGACCACCCTGTCCACAGTTAGATGCTTTTCTCTTTCTGTTCTAGCTTTGAGAAGCTTTCTCTGTTTGGGAACTGGTGGTTCTTTTCAGGACTTCCTGGCCTCCTCAAGGGTGCACAGATGTTCACTCAAGGTTATTTATCTAAGTCACATCCTAATCCCTCCGACAAGCAAAGGCTTCCCACAACAGCACTCCTCTTCTTGGCCCCCCCCCCCTTTTTTTTTTGAGTTCCCATATCCAGTATCATCTTTGATTTTAGTGGTCTAAAATAAGCATACATCTTTCACTGACTGACTACATAACGAGCTGAGTCCCCAGCAGTCTCAGGAAGCTTCTCTCTGCTTTAGATTGAATTATGTAACTTTAAGGCTTAAAAGGCACAAAACAGCTCCTTGATTATTATGGGCAAGCAACATTTCATTAATATTAAATTTCATATGGAATTGCACTTTTATTTGCTTCGGGCTCTTTCTTAAGAGATCACAGATGAACTTTAGCAGCTGGACAGCATAATTTGTACAGTATGAACAGGACTGAGTCATTTCATGCAGCAGAGCAGAGAGATGCCAATTTGTTCAACCAGAGCAAGAAGTGCTCCATCACTAATGAATTAACCACATGGCAACACAAGCTGAGAGTTCCGCACATTAAAAGCGGACCACGTAATGCTTCATATCTACTGAAGCTCATGAGGACAAGTCTCCCCATAGTTATGGCCTACCTCAAACTAAATCAAAGAAGAATATACCTGACAGGTCCTGCTATTAAGCAGGGTAATGTAAATGCCTGTAAAAATTAATGCTAGATATCATAACTAATCTCTTTTAATGAATACAAGACAAAGTCATCTGAGGAATAGAGTATCAACACTCCCCCAAAGCTGTGCTGTATATAATTGAGGACTCTTTCTGAAAGAGGAGGAAATCCTCACAGTAATGAAAGCTGTTTAAGACCAGGTTGCCTCCTTTCAGATCTTTTTTTACATCAAAACTCAGAAAAGATTATGAGTATGTATCAGCTTTCACTGAAAATTCGTAATGGAGGAAGAACACTTCCCATCTTTCACATCTTGAATCACTAATTTAGTCCAGCAGCCACAGTATGTGGCACAGGCAGCAAGATAGGAAGGTGCAGCAAGAAAGAAGTGAACATCTCATATCCCGCATCATCTGGCTCAAGTTCCAATGAACCTGAAGGAGAAACCACCTCAGGGACAGGGATGTGGCCTTCAGGTCCAGCATGCTGTGGGTAACAACTCCAGCTCCCCAAACGGCACAGAACCAAGGAAACACTTGCTCACACCCTTTCTATCCATAACCCAGAAACTCATTTGCTTAGCTAGAGAGAAAAGAAAACGTTATGGCAAGGAACTGGTTGGGTGGTTTTTCCTGAGGCATGAAAATCTGCTGGCACAAACAGATTTGGTTTTAAACTTTTTTAATTATGGAATTTGAGAGTTTATAGAGTTTTCTTGACTCCTGCTCAGAAGGAAAGCTTTCTCCAAGGTTTATTTTTATGAAGTCAGGGATGAGATTATTCTTAGAAAAGACAGGTAAGTCACAGTTTGCCTGTACATGCAAACATATATATATATGTATGGGACAGAGATGGACTTACTCAGTGAGTTACTACTACTCTGCCTCTTGGTTGAGTCTCTTGGAACATACTGCATCCTGTATGCTCTTCAGGGGCTCTGTTACTCATACTTCCCATTTTCCTCAAGACATGCTTCTGTCCTGAAAAAAAAAAAGAAACAAATCCCCCTACTTTCTATCCCCCACCATCACAAATCCAGGAGTGCTTCATAATAAAGTGTTAGGAACAGCAGAAATAGCTGTATTAAACACAGACATCTCTCCAATTTCTGTGTCTCTGGAAATATACCCAGATTATTAACTTTATCTTAGCATTAAAGCTGTGACAAATACTCAGGACAAGCAAAGGTGGACAAGCATCCAAGTCAGATCCTGGACTTAACTTTCCTTCCTGATTCAGTCTGCACAGAGCCATTTTTTCAATTGTTGGCACACTGCACAGAGCACCAGAAACAAAAAAAAAACAAACCCATACAAACAGAAAAAACCCAGAGCAAAAACCCCCTAAGAGAGCAACACTATCGACAACTCCTCCCATCGCTGGAAACCACAAAAGGTGCAGGCCCACACAACTTCACAGTCTTAAACTGTGCTGGCCACTGTTGATGTCAAGTTTGCCAGCAAGGCTGCTAAGAAAATTAAAGTCAAAAGGTAACAGAGCTAGAAGATTTATCTGTGAAGACTTGCATTCTGCACGCCTCGAGAGTGGCTGGACAATGCTACTTACAGTTGGAGAAGATTTAATCAATGTAGGTGTTTCTATAAACAGGGTGTTATTTAAAAGCATAGTGCTAAGAGTGGTTTATGGTCCAATTATGCCTAAATGGATCAATTTATTTCCAACACTGAACGGTACTGCTGGGCATTAATAACACCAAGTAGTGGGAAGCTGCTAGGCAGAGCTCTTGCCTCTGGAGAAGACCAGAGGCAAAGCACGGCCAGTATCTTTGGCATATACATGCTGTAAATCCCAACAGGGTGTGGAGCTGTTCCCTGCAGTACCTGATGTGCTTCTGCACTTTTTTGGACAGCTGCTGATATTACACTAGAATATTAAAGCAATCACATAAACCTTCTATCATTCTGCTGTTTACACTACAGCTTTCACAGCCATTGCTCTACATGATAAATCACAGGTTGATTAGCATGGAAAAAAAGTTTCTGAAGTCTTGGCAGGAACACTTCTCTGGTTTAGGTTCAAGCATCACTTGCTGGATGTCTCACAAAGCCACCAAGACTAACGAGCTTACTCCAAATCATTTTTCTAATACGAAATTGCCATGTTTGCATCTTAGCTTGTTTAATTTGCTAATGAAACCCAATCTCCTGTCAAAGGGGGAAGAGCTTTTGAAAAGGACACAGTCACAAAACCCAAACCATCCTTAACCGTATTACAAGAATGAAGCCTAGATTTTTTTATTTTAAACATTCACAAATTAAGAAGAATTTTTACCTGCACGTTACTTTATCAAGGTAGAGGCAACAGCTTTATTAAAGCTTCTGGTCTAGCCCTGCACCAGCCACTCTGAGTGCGCGTCACATCAATGAAAACCCGCAATTCTCCCACTGTCTCCAGACCCCTCGTTCATCTCAACCCAAAACCCAGGCAGCCCAACTCAGACCACTGTTGGCAGCTCTACTTTCCTCAGTGTTGTTTTATTCGCTGCTTGCACAAGAGGCACTTTAACATAGAAAATAAGGCAGCTGATAGCACTCAACAAACTAGATCCTATTTCCTTGGACACTGCAATACGATCAGATCCAAGTGGAGGCAATACGTTGATCTGCTTTATTATAGAATTATGTTTCATTCTTTAAATTGAAGAGACACTCCTGCCAAGCTTCCACTACCTAAAGACCGACAGCAAATAAAGCAGGAAAAAAAAGAGTAATAAATGCTGCACTCTTTACTAGCACTATATAGTCTCTCATATAAAAGAGATATGTTTTCAGACATAACAGCTCAAAAGTTATTCCAGCTCTCAAGCACAATGGAAACGTCTGTTATTCCAGATCACTGCTCCTCTACAGTTCTTCAGCCACTCCTGAAGTTTTTCTGGAATGGTTTAACTGCAATCCATAAGCAATCTGGTAGCAATCGATTTAGAAGCAAAATGTGTCGCAGCGCAATTTAGTATCTGCGGTTTCAGGCAATCACCTGAGTGCTTTCGAAGCGCGTAACAGAACGTCCAAGTGACATTTTTAATGCTGCCTGAGTAGTTTTATTGAGTGCCCAGAAAAGACACGCAAATGAAAGAATTTAAGCAAAGAGAATTATGGCTCAATTGACTACAACACAAAACTTCCCCTACGAGGTAAAATACTGGAATTCAGGAACGTTATTCCTCTAAGCCTGGGAAGTCGTGAATTGATTCATGCCAGAATCGCTTTCAAGGCTGCTGGAAGTTGTTTGCTAGAGATTTCAAATACAATTGTATCTAAGCCACTGTATTGCAATGTTCTATAAACACTTTTACATTAAAAATAAATAAAACTGAACAAAAAACTGAAGACACGGATTTGATTTGATTTTTTTTAAATTAGAAGGAAGGGCTAGAACACAAGCTCAGAAGCCTGCAGTTAAAACACCCAGGACACCTAGGCAAGCTAAATTCTCCTACTAATGCCATGCAAGAAAAATCAGAACATTTTATTGACTTAAAACAGGTTTTATTGTGAGTCATAACACAAGCTGCCAAATGAAATATAGACATCTTTAAAAGTATGAATCAATGAAGCCTCTTCAAACTCTGTGGTTTCCAAACAGTTTTATTACATTTATATTTAAGATTATAAAAAGAACTTGCTCTAGAGATTTCTGCAACCAGCTGATGAGCTTTATAGCTAAATCAATTTAACTGAAAGTTAGGAGAACATGAATATGAAAAGGGCAGGTTGAGAAAGGGAGCTACAGGCAACGTACACAAAGGGCACTGCTCAAAGACACTGCCTCGCAGCGCATCTGAGAACCAAACACAGACCTGCTTGCTGCAGCAGCCTGCATTTCAGAATATGCTGCTGGGATAGGAGGAGATGAAGCCGTTAAGGAAAAGGTAAGTTTGTGTCTGGTACAATCATTTTCATTAACATCAGACTGCTCGGAAGGAAGGTACAAGTTATTAAAAAGCAGCGTGGTCTGCAGCTGAGAATGGAGAGCGCAGCTGGGTCTCACCACATCAACATGAAGTGGTACCAACATCAACCATCACCCGCACCCAGGATCTCAAAGGCTTTCTTCAGAAGGCAGAGCTGCTCGAGCACTTCTGCCACATGCTCAGCTTTGAATATCGTTCAAGAACAGAGCGTTTTTAAGAAGCCTGAAGTTTAAGGAGGGGGTTAAAATAAAACCTCGACTTTCTAGTCACGGAGATCTAGAGCTCTTAGAGCTTGTTCTGGAGCTCCCTCTTGAGGTTAGACACTACTCTACGTTAAAGACATGGCTACATCCTTGTTAACCGATTCTACTCGACAGTCTGTCCTTAAAAGAGAGACATTACCACAGGTATCTCCTCCAACATTGGCACACTACTTCATAGAGACCACTAAATGCTTTTGAGTTACAAGTGCTGCAGCCTTAAAAACATGATGTGAAGATAAGTCCACATTACACAGAGGAAGATGAACTGAAGAGGCGCTCCACGTCAGCAAGCCCCCTTGGTAGGCAGTGCAGGAGCACCCCAGACAGCAACATCTCTGTTACTGGGAATCCCAAAATGGAACAGTACACGCTGAGGAGGTCTAGACAGCGTTGTCTATTTGTAAAGAAACTGCAACATCATTAACTTTATTTAAGACTGTTAAAGTCCCACTCTTTGGGTGACCTTTTAGATCCTCTAAGCACCCATCTGTCTCCTTGCTACAGCTACCTTGTTCCAGTGGTGTTACTCCATCGTCTTTGCTGCTACAAGCTGCTGCTGTGTGCACTGACACCTCTGTTTCCTGAAGTGCTGAACCAGTGTTTACCAGTCTGGACAACTCTTTAAAACAGGTACTGCTGAAATTTCCCTCTCAAAACTAGCATCTTTCCACAAGCTCCAGAGGGCACCCACCCGATAAAAAGACTTCAACACAGAAATTACTGAGAAAAAGGATTTTTCCAAACTCCTGTTAAGAATTTTTCCCACAACAGAAAAGGTTCAAAATCAGGTGGTCAAGGAAGTCTTTGGAAGCAGTGCAAGAGACAGAAGAACAAGCCTTGCCTATGATGGTGATATTTTACTACTGCAAAGCTCCCACTGAGCACTTTCCACAGACTTCAACTTGAGCATCTCAGAACAGCAACACGCGTTATTCAGCAATTCAAGTAGCACTAAAGAAACACCTATGTCTAGGGAGACGCCTGCTCCTCCCACTGCGTGCCTTGCTGTGCTTCAAACAAGATGTTTGTCATTTCATAAATGTAGCCCTTAATCTGATGCAACCAAATCATCCAAATCTGATGCATCTGATGTTCCGAAGCAGACTTGCTGTCTTCAGATGCCAGTTTACAGCCAGATCACTTTAGAAAGTGACATGAATTTTTTTATTAACCCCATGTTAGAGTCTCCCTCCTCTACACCCTGTGGAAAAGACAGAGCAGACAAAAAAGAACTAACAACAATAACAAAAAAAACAAACACAGAAAAAAAACCCCAAGCAAACAAAAAAAACTCCCAACAAAACAAAACCAACAACAAACCACAAACAAAAAACAAAAACAAAACCCCACAACAACAAAAAAACCATCCAAACCACCAAACCCACAACACACTAGGTGGAATCAGCACAGAAGCTTGTAGAACTCAACTCATCATCTCTACCAAGTATAAGCCTAAAAAGAATGTCTTGAAAGTTGAACCTAGAACAGGTCTCTCCTCTCTAAGGCCAGAGGGCACTGACCTAAGAGTTCTAGCTCCCTACAATCAAAAGACATAATAAGCTACCAAAAATATCCAAGCAGGTTGGGAATGCATATTAGAGGCCACATTAGGTCCTAAGTAATATTCTAGAAGTTAAAGATGTTTTCTTACTTTTCATGGTGCCCTCCTCCTCTTCCTCTTCTATGTTTATGACTGCTGTACCCAACTGGGACTCCAAGGTGTAATCATATTCTATCATGATGGCTTCATCACTCATTGTGTTGACAGCAATTAGGGTACCATTTTTCTTCTCCGCTCACCCTCACCACGGTACCTGAATCCATTTCATCTTCTTCCTGTACAAGGATGCCACAAGTACATTTTTACTGATGGTGAAGTCCCATGAAGAATGTCTGTATCCAAGGACACTGGCAAGTCTCACTAAATCAGGGATTTCGTTATTTATTTATTTTTACAAATACACATAGAAGCAACATTTTCTTTTATGCACTTAGTTCTCTCACTGTCATCTCCAAACAAGTAACAAAAAGTCTTCTTACTTTTCTGCCAGCGCAATAAATAAGAGAATAGATAAATAATCAGCAGAAGCTCCTCAATGCAAGCTGCATTCTCATTTCTGACCTGGCGACCTATCCATAAGAGCAGGTTACAATACTCACTCACCCATTAGTGTTTCTATTCATGATACCAGCTTCAACTGTTTCAACAGTTTACCTGTTAACTCCTAACTCAAGTGTTACTGTTCATTGAGGAGTCCTTAGTTACTAGACAGCAACAGCTCTGGAGTGCATGTGGCACACTGAAGAAAAATTATCACCCTATTTTCTAGGAGTCTGTCAACATTTAGGTAGTTTTACTTGCTATAAACTTCAGAAGCACTGAAGAAAAGTGAACTGAATTTGCAAATCTTTAAAGAGGACTGAAATAAATCAAAGTCTAGTCAATTTTTTCAGCTGGAAATAATTTCTTCTTTTTCCATTTGTTAACAGATACCAATATGACAGAAGTTTGAATTATTGCTGTCAAGATTCAAGAGACTGACTCTGTAGGAAAACAAAGTCTCCTGAAACCAGTTCTGGTAGGATAACTCCGTGGCAGATAGATACGTTAGCCAGAAGTAGCCATTTCACTAAGTGGTGTGTGCTTCACTAAGTGTAAATTGTGACCAGAAGTTCATGAAGAACAAGGTGAAAAGTTCCACAATCTATTTAATTTCTTGGAAATGTGGACCAGCTCTCCAAACACAAGAACAGAAGCCACTCCCTAGGCTTACAGTAGAGTTTCTAGGCATCTCACCTTGGATGAGACGCTCACGTTTTGTTCTTTATTTCTGACCATGGGCTTACTGATCTGTGTTACAGGGAGAGCGCAGGTCTCACACATCCAGCTGCAATTCTCCATCTCAGTGTCACTGAAAGACAGAAGCACACCCCTCCAGGGTCCAGTGTTCTGGGCACTTTATTTGTTCTCTCAAGGGTATCTATAGAATTTACTTTCCAACCGCAAAGCCAATAGCAAGAGGAGGAGAAAACTATGAGGTGTTAATGGAGAAGTAATTTTATGTGGAGATGAGTGGGTGAGAGGAAGTCATAAATTTTTAGCTACACATCATTTAACAAAGGACTAGAGCAGGAATTTCCACAGCACTTGGGAAGTGCTTGGGAACCCTTTTCTGCCAGCAGACACAGAGTAGAGAAGCTTTGTGAAAAGACACACACACCAACAGACCATTCAGCTCCACTACACGGACACCGTCTCTCAGCACTGTGACTCTAGATCAGTCGGAAACAAAGAGGAAAGGGTAGGGACAATACTCTTAGAGTCAACATCATGGCAACACAACCAATCCACTTACTTCCACGCTGAACAAATCGTTGGTCCTAAACTGGAAAACTAGATGGAACAATGTCTTCAGCACAGACACCATGGACCACGCTATTCAAGTCTGCCCTCTGAAGAGGACTGCCACACAATGCCTTTTGCTGCCCATTTCATTTATTCAGGTTGAAGCAGGCAGAGGCTCAGAAAACCAGCTTTCAACATGCTTTCCATATTCACCACCAAAACAAGGAGCCCAAACTGGAATTCACAGCACTCTCCTGACCACTTCCCATGCCCTCACCTCAGGTTTCTGTCGGTTGCTCCTGTGTAGTAGAAAGTTTCTATAAGGGGGGTTTCTAAAGCACAATAGTAAAACAACACAACATACTTATATCCTAGTGCAGCACAGGCAGTATTATTATACTAGCAGTCCAAGGCCTGAATCTACAATGACAGTCTCATCAGTGCATAAATAATTTAATCCAACTGGGAAAATGTATCAAGTGTATTTTGCATACACTACTTTGTAGACCTATTCAGTCACAGGTCTGTAGCTACCCTCTGAGCTAAACAGTAGGCCACACATGCTGGCTATCCCTCTCAAATATAAAGGTTGAGCAGGGCCTTAACCTTAAGCATCAGGTTAAGCAGTCCTGAAGTAGAAAACTCGAGAACTAAGTCAAATCTGCAGGCAGTTGGACAAAGTACTGCAAAACCAAAGCAAGCAGCTAGGCCTTGTGAAAGGAGCAAGAGTTTGGACTTCATATACTGTTGTTATTAAATACTCACCAAGTTTTCTTCATTGCCTTGATCTGGTTAACGCTGTTTGCACCTCTTGATGTCTCAGCTTGATGCCCATGGCTTCATTAATCAAGTCCGGCAGAGTCGATGCTCCTTTGGCACTTTTAACAAGTGGACGCTGAAAAGTATTTTAAAAACAAATAAGCACCACATCCAAACCAATATATAACAGTAAACCACTGTTACTATGGCCTACTTCCAATCCAAATTAAGGTTTAACTCAATACACTGCTAAAATAAAACCCCCACACTTCAGTTTGGCACAGGAGAGAGATCCCCCACCCTTCAAACAAGATCACGCTCCAAAGACACTACTGCTGTGAGACCGTGCTCATTCCCCTCCCACAACTCCAATTATTGCTTTCCTGTTGAGAACCAGTTACACAGATCATCAGGATGCCTAGGCCATTCTGAGCAATCACTTTCATTTGGCCTCCCCTTTTGAGTGTTCAGAGGCAATTCCTTGGCAGCGCTGGTGAGGATTTGAAAGTGAAAACCAACCTCCAAAAGCCAAACAAACAAACAAACAAAACAACCCAGAAAAGACAAAGGCAGGAAGCTGACATTAGACTGGTTCTTAGAGAAAAACTGAAAAGTTGAAGTTGAATGTAAGATTATTTTGAAAATGGGATATTAAAGAGTAAGATCTGAAGCAAGCAGGAGCAGTAAGAAATGAAACCAGCGTCTCAGACAGGCAGCACTGCCTGCCCTAGCAAGCCTTCTCTAGAGCTTCCTTCCATCCTGGTAAGAAAAGGCAGACCTGCAGGAGCTGTGGTGCTGTGGCACACTGCTCTGGGCTCTTAGAAAGACACTGTTTGACAAAGCCCCTGAAACTGTCTGACCAGAGCTCTGGCTAACAGAACGTTGGAGGCGGATTGCTCGGAATCATGAAAATTGCCTGAAAACAGGAGAATATTCCAGATTCGCAGAAAAAGTTTAAAGCTTTCCAACAATACAACATAAACACACACAAACACACGCTGGTACTGAAGAACAGCAGCGTTTCAAGTTTGTTTCTTCTGAAGAGTTTGTGCCCATATTGTGCACAAGCTTGCTCAGAGGGATCAAGTAGCAAGACTCAAGACCTTTCTCACTCGGTGCTGACGCTTCAGTCCGAGCCATTATATACCCTAAATGGTTGGGAATCTGACAATTTTAAGTCTTAAAAATCTGTGCTTGCATAACAAAAGAATAAATGATTTTAAAAAGGCTTTGGATAATACAGCTGAAAACATGTTTCTTCACGCCCAACACAAGGAGCTGCAGCTCTGTCTGAACACAAGACAGCTGTGATTTTCCTTCCCATGCAAATTCTCCTTTTCAAAGATTTGTTTTTCATTTAATCAACACTACAAAGAACTGACAGGAAAAAAACCAACCAAAACAACAGCATTGACTCTAAATTAATAGCCAGATGACATGCTGATAGGTTATTCAGCCAGCTCTAACAGCAAAACCTTTCCAGACAGCAATACATTGGCAAAGGGCACAGTACTTGCCCTCAGGGGATGAATATCTGCATAGGGCGGTTTGCCTTCAGCCATTTCCATCGCGGTGATTCCCAGTCTGCACCACAGTTATACCCAGCTTCTTGAATCACTTCTGGAGCCATCCAGAATGGGGTCCCTACAACCGTGTTCCGCTTTGCCATGGTGTCCTGAGAAAAGCAGGATAAAGATTCAGATCATGTCAACTGTGTTAGCCACAAACATTCATTATCTATCACTCCAATTATCTTCCACGTGTGTGCACAGACGTTATCAGATTCAGCAAGACTGGGAGACAGAGGGCTGCAAAGAGGAATTGAAACGTGCTTACAGAAGGTACAAATATCCTGAGGAAAACAGCAACTACTGCAAACCATCACTTAAGTATAGCAGCTTCCACAAAGGAAGCCCTGCTCTCACATGTTGCTGTTTTAGTAGCTCATTATGTTGGTGTTAAGTGATTAAAAAAAATGGTTTAGAACAATTTCTCAAAGACTCTACAAGGACATCACACATGTATGTTAAAAAGATATACTGAAGTGCACACAATCATCTTGGTTTTACTTACTGTAAGTTGTCCATCCACTCCAAAATCCGCCAGCTTAGCATGTCCCTCTGTATTTAGCAATGTATTTCCAGCTCTGATGTCCCTGTGTATTTTCCTCATAAAGTGCAGGTACTCCAGTCCTTTCAGCATTGACAGCACCATTGTAGTGATTTCCTCTGCTGTGAGCTAAAGAAAAGAAGAGTTACTGACAACTTATCAATTGCTGAGATGCAACATTTGTGCATTTCAGGTCTCTAATTACCATTTAATTACCTTCACTAAAGGTTCTGATACTAATGGGAAATTAGTGACTCACAGCATTACGTAGTAGAATTAGATTACAACCAGCATACACATACCACATCTCCTACCAAAACTCTTTCTCCATCAGTAAGTCTTATCCTGTAATAACCAAAGCAAGGCAAAGTAGATTCTGTTACTCAGACCCAGTCTGGTTTCACAGAAAAGCCAACAAACCAGAATCTGCTCCACTGCTAACATGACCCAGGTAACCCAAAACTCGATTAATGTAATGGGCTCTCTCATTTTCTGAGGAACCTGCATCACAGGTTGTGTCAGGCATCAAACACCGTGAGAATTATGCCCAAACCACTCAGCTTTTTTCAGCTGCTGACACCCATGTTTGCCATTTGTACATTCAAAGGAGAAAGGACGTACGGTTTTATTCCACGATCGAATAGTACCTGAGACAGATCCAGCGCTGCAGCATTCTGTCACTAGCCACAGCTCTGCCTGCTTAAAGGCCTGCTGGAAGATTTCACCACACGAGGACTATGAAATGGGAAAAAAGGAGAGGAAAACAAAGGGTCAAACACCAGTAACCAGCATAACTGAATAAGCAAAATACGCTGCAGAGTCCCTAAGTCACAGTTGAAGTGCCACTGAAATCCTGATGGAAACAGCCCCAAACCAATCTGAATTTACACAGGGCTACCACAGGCCTGCCAAGCCTCTTCCCCACAGCACTGCTCACCTGCCCTGCCCCTAAGGCAGTTCAGGGAGCTAAGCTGCCCAAAAGTAAATTCCATGGAAACAAGGAGCCATTAGCCTTCAGTCTGGTTTAGTTCCCTGAACTGGTTTACAACAAGGTCAGGGCTGTGGCAAGCAAGAAGGCAGGACAAGGGAATGAGAAAGAGACCATGGCAGTCCCTGGTAAAGCTGCTGCAGAGCACTGGCAACCAGCTGGAAACATTAAATATGGTCCAAAGTTTGCTGGAGAAGAGCTACCATGTTCATGAAGAGGAGCATTCCCCCACTGCCACACGGATCTAGTTGTTTCTACAATGCACTCCAGAATAAATTTTAGGAATCCAGAACAGCCTAAGACTGACTGTCACAGTCAGCTACCTGGCTGCCCCAAAAACCAAACCACCCAGTAAACTATACTGGTCAGAACAACCATCTGTGCTCTGGAAAAAGTAAAGCAGAAAACTAACAAAAAGACTATTCTAGATTTTATGGGAACAGAGCTAAGGAACAGAAGTGCACTTGAGCTATTCTCTGCTCAGTATTTTCTAATGAAAACCTGTAAAACCAGCAAAACAAAGTCAGTCCCAACATGCTGCTCTTAATGGTAAACTCTCATTTTAGGCTTCACAGTGTTAATATCTAAGTTCTTTTAAGAAAGAGACATCTAGTAATGCTTCCCAAATTAAACAATAAGATTTTTAAGGAACAACTTCTTTTCAAGTTATTTTGGTGTCTGCCACCAGTCACCTTCACTTAAAGACAGAGTGAAGTGCAATAGAGTAAGTGACTGGGACCATATGGAATTTATTTTCAATGGTTTTCCATGCCTGAAGTCTATCAAGTAGTGTTTCTTAAGGCTAGCCTCATAATACCAGGAGAAATTTCTGTGTTTGAAACTTTCAACCTAGGACACACTTTGAGAGGAGGTCTTCTACTGGTAATGGTGGCAAGCTAAAACACTGGAAGTTCCACCTCAACATGAGGAAATACTTCTTCACTGTGAGGGTGACAGAGCCTGGCCCAGGCTGCCCAGAGAGGCTGTGGAGTCTCCTTCTCTGGAGACATTCAAGAGCTGCCTGGATCTGTTCCTGTGTGGGCTGCCCTGGGTGTTCCTGCACTGGCAGGAGGGTTGGACTCAATGATCTCCACGGGTCCCTTCCAACCCCTACCATTCTATGATTCCCCACCCATGAGCTCTTCATCAGCTAAATCTGTATGACATCTTTTCCCACAAGAAACGTGCAAAGACAACCCAGAGAGCCAACCATCAGCCCACAGAGCTGCCAGTCAGTTATTCTGGGGATGCTGTGATCAGCAGGCAGCTTGTACCGCACCAGAACCTGGCAGGAAAGAGCCAGGAAAGACAATTGCACCACCCCAGCCAAGGACAGGTAACGCACATGCAAGAGCAGCCAGTGGCTCTCATCCACACACTCCTACAAACAGAAAATCCTCTGAAACAGTTCTTTGTGTCCTTACCAAAACGGGTTCAGATGCTGTCACCCCCTTTGGGGCTGGGGGCTGCTGTTCAGCACACAATCAAGCTACCGGGGCTCCCCAAGCGCGGTCACTGCTGACACGCTCGGCCCGGGGCTGCAGCCAGTGCAAGGTTATTTGGCTCAGCTTCCCACTTCTTGAGGCAAGCTCATTTTTTGGTGTCATACCTTTGCCTGGATGGACACTACCCAAAGGGTCAGTTACCACGACTCGGCTGATACGAAGGAACTTGGTCATACGAGTCCAGCCTTTTATAAAACATAAAAGCCAGGATGTTGCCTTAAATTTGAATAACTGCCAGATCACAGACAATACCTTTCTTTGCGTACCACTGCGGGGGTTGGCAGTGCACGTTTACCTGTCACGTTGCTGCATGAGGGATATTTCCTTTATAACCTCTTGCAGGGCAGATTCCACAGGAACTTGTTTGATTGCGACAACTCGACCCGTTTCTTTACGAACGGCTTTGAACACGCTGCCGTAGGGACTGTGAAACAAAAATATTAAGTAAACACTGAATACCCTCATATTTTACACAGAGAAATGGTATGGTGTGGATGCTGAAAAGCTGCTAGCAGGGGGATTTTCTCAGGTTCTCACAATATTCGGTGAGAATCCTGCCTTTCTCACACGTGTTATGAGAAACAGTAGGATGGTTTTTGTAAGCTGGACCAACACCTGGTGTTTTGCTAAGTTCTGTTTATGGTACATTGTAAAAATATTTTGAAATAGGTGCTGTAGGACTTTAGCCAATCCCCCTAGGAGATGGGTGATCTCTGACCAATCGCCCTATGGGGCTAGGGTACAGAAAATGGGGCTGTAAATTAATAAAGTTGCTTCTTCTGCCTGCTCTTGCTGAATTTATATGTTGCTGCATCTCTCCGCTCCCGGCATAAACAGCAACAGTATGGTTATACTTTGCATGAGTGCAGACATCAGGAAGGAATAAACTATCCTCCTGCTAAAAACATTTTGTATTTTAACATAAATAAACATCTAAGCTTCTAAACTCTGCAACACAAAATAATCACACAAATAACACATTTTTCATCAATGTTTTATCTCCCTGCTACCAAGTGGTACACTGTTGTTTGGATGAAGATATCTTGGGAAACAAATTCTTTATTCTGTTATCAGCTGAACACTGTCTCTGTGTTAGCACACAGCTCAGCAGTAACAGGATCATGACGAAAGTGAGAAATCAAAGCCCACTGAACGTGCATCCATTACAGAGATTTGTTCTTAGAGAAACACACGCTGGAATAGAACACATACCCTGCTCCGAGCTTCTCCAACACGTCAAACACTTCCTCAGGCTGTCTGGTTAAACTGTCTTCATCTGACTTCTTCAGCTGCCTGTACAGGCAAGAACAGATAAAGTATTACATTTTCATTTTACAGCAGTTTGGGCTTAGAATAAATGGCACCACTGTGCAAGGCTTAGCATGAAAAATAATTGATTGGGAACTAAGTTTATTTCGCCTGATCAGGAGACTGAATATTATTAACATCCAATAACAAAAGAGGACTGGCAATTACAGAGAATCTGATCAGGCACACAAATCTACGGTTCCTCTGGGTGGACACACATCTTAGGATCTACAGCTGCTGGGAACCTGAAGAGTAGAAACTGCAGCCATACATTGTGGAGTGTCCGTGGATTAGATGCCCTGCTGGGACTCCCGTGGTGCCTTACCAACACTAAGATCTGTTCAACGTGATCTCTCTGGGTTGTTTCCTTCCATGTATCTGATGTTCCTGTTAATGTCAAAGGTAGTTCTCATGTCAATTTTTTAGTGGTTTAATGGCCATTGTTTAGAGTCTGTAGAGAAGGATATGTACTAAGGCCATGCAAAAGTGAACATCATCATCTTCTCTGATGCCTTATAGCACATGCCAAACACATGTGTCAGGAGGGAGGGAGGGATGAAGGAGGCAATACTGGTCTCATTTGTATGTTTCCAACATTGGAAGTTCATATCTTGACATCTGTGGGCCTTGGACACATCCCAGAAACCCAGCATGGTGGGTGTTGGCAGGACCCTCTGGAGATGCTCTGGTGCCACCCCCCTGCTCCATCCAGCGGGGTCACCCAGAGCAGGGAGCCCAGCAGCGCAGGGTCCAGCCGGGGTGGGAATCTCTCCAGAGAAGGAGACTCCACAGCCTCTCTGGGCAGCCTGGGCCAGGCTCCCACACCCTCACAGAAAAGAGGTTTCTCCTTATGTTTAGGTGGAGCTTCCTGTGCTCTAGTTTGTGCCCGTTGCACAAACTTGTCCCGTTGCTGGGCACTGCTGGAAAAAAAAAATAAATTTTATGATATACTAGGAAAATTCTATCAGAAAAAAAAAAAAAAAAAAAAGGAATCTGGTACCTGACTCTTTTAGGATCTTAACACTGCTTGGTCCATCTCTCTTTTAAACGCTTTGCTAATAAGAGTCAGCTGAAATACTGCCATGAAAAAAACCCACACTACATGCTGTGATCCTTTGCTTCGACCCCCTCACCTCCAGCACGACTTTCAGGGAGACTCTGTACACAAAGCAACAAGACCAGCTGCACAGTTTCAGTCCAACTCTACCAGCCGGGAGAGCCGTTCACCCAGAAACCTGAAACAGCCAAGGACTACATGGAAAAAGACTTCTGAAAACAAAGTATTTTACTGTCAGTGTCCAACCACCCACAAACTTTCATTGTCACATGAACTGAACAAAAAATCTGAAACAACAAAAACCCCCAAACAAATCAAAACACCACCTCCAAACTCCCCACACCAGCTCATACAAATTTTTGAAACACAGAAGCTTATTGGTCTGCGAGTGTTCAGAACTTACCTGTCTCACCACGAGCAGTGTTTCACACGAACTGCGCGTGGTCACCCGCAACTGCAAATTCCTACTCTGACTGCTGCTGTGGAAGCTCATGACTCCAGCCCCAGGCGTGCTAATTTTGATAAGAAAGATGCCATTTCCCCCTGCTAATTTCTTCAGAAACCGTTCTTTGATCCCTGGCTATTCTGTTTATGCACAAAGGCCGTGCAGGAGGAGTAGCTCACACATGGAGTACATACACACAATGTATGGAGCAAAGGAAACATGATAAAGCAGCAGATGCAGGAAGAGCTGAAACGCTGAAAGCAGTCACTAGCTTCCCTGCAAAGATAAACGTTAACTAGCAGAATACTACTTGTCCTTGTGAGTATGGGGACAGAGGATGATGTGTAAAAGGGGAAAAAAAAACCCATAACATACATATACATCAGTGACTACACAAGCCATCATTTCCAACGAGCCCAAAAGTGGCAATGCAAGAGGCAGATCCTCCTTGCTGAAGTTAGGATGAGGACTAAAATCTATTAAAGAAAGAAAAAAAAGGGTTTGCACACATCCAAACACAGTAACCAGACAAATACTGCACCCACGCTGAACAACCTCATTTCTGCTGTAGCCCAGGAGTACAGTTACTTCCAAGCATCCAGTGTGCCCAGTGCAGTCGCTGCTGTCAGGCTCACTCTTTTTACTGCTTATACCACACGGAGACAACAGCAGCACAATCAGAATCTCACCCCAGCCGCTATTCAGATCTCACCTGAACCACCTCCCTCCTGAACACTGGCACAAAAAAATTACAAAAGAAAAGCAGACTTTTTGTTTGTTCAACAGAAGCCAGGGTGCTGTTTCCCCAGGAGCCAGGGCCAGCAGCCTCCTTTGCCCGACAGGCCCCGGCTGCACACGGCTGGTAAGGCCCTGGCAGACCCGCGCTCCGTTCCATCGCCCAGCGCCCCCGCACAGAGCCGCTCTGCCGAGACAGGCGGCCCCAGGCTCCGTCCGGAGCCCCCCCAGCCCCCGGCACCTCTCGGTGAACCGGGCCGCGGCAGAGGAACGGCGGGCAGCGCCCACGCCGTGAGCCCAGGGGGGGCACGGCCCGGACGGGTACCGAACCTGCACAGACCCCGCCCGAGGAGAGGCGAGAGGAACGAGTAGGATACCGGGGGCTCAGTCGCTGCACCGCACAGGTCAGCGCGCCCCCGGCACGGCCACGTTAACGGGTGCGAGCCTTCGCAGCCGCCCGAGCCCGCACCTTCTCCGCGGGCTCCCGTCTTTCGGTTTCAGACACTTCTCCCCCCCGGAGCCCCGCACGGCCCTACCAGCGCTGCTCGGTTCGGCCCGGTGCGAAGAGACCGACGCCAACAGCCCCACCGCTCCTCAGCCGCCGCCCGGCAGCCAGGGCCGAGGTGCCCCGCAGGGCCCCGGGGAGGCGGAGGGGCAGCGGCCGGTCCCGCCGGGCACCAGGCCCCGCGCCAACAGTCCCCGAGTCCGGGGCGAGCCGGTGCCGAGAAGGCTCACAGCGGGCCACGCCCCAGCGCTCCCGGTCGGGATTCATCCCGCTGCTTAGGGGCGCGGGCCGGTCGGTCAGCGGGCCGCTCACCGCCTCACGCTCCCATGGCAACGCAACGCGCCGCCACTTCCGCCCGCCGCCGGAAGCCACCGCGGAGCGCCCCCAGCGGCGGGAGGGGCTCGGCTCGGCTCGGCTCGGCTCGGCAGAGGCGGCGGGGGACGCGACGCTCCGGGCCGCGTGCGGCGGGGGCGCGATGGCGGCATCGCCCAGCGCCCTGCGCCGGGCCGGGAACGAGGAGTTCCGCCGCGGGCAGTACGGGCCGGCCGCCGCGCTCTACACCCGCGCGCTGGAGCTGCTGGAGACCGCGGGTATGGCGCGCCCCGGGCCGGGCAGCGGGCGTTGGGCGGACCCGGGGTGACCCCTCTCCCCTTTCTGTGTCCCGGCGCAGGGGACGCCGCCGCGGAGGAGCGGAGCGTGCTGCTCGCCAACCGCGCCGCCTGCCACCTTAAGGACGGCGCCTGCAGCCTCTGCGTCGCCGACTGCAGCGGGTGAGCGGGGGCGGCGAGACCCGGGGCTCATTCAGTCGCTTCCCCGCAGTTAGGGTCGGGCGGGAGGCGCGGCGGGACCGGTGACAGCCCCGCAGCGCCCGGCTTGGCCGCGCCGTGCCCCAGGCCGGGCGGTGACAGGCTCTGCGGCCCGGCCGCTCTTTCCCCTCGGTCGCAGCGCCCTCGAGCTGGTCCCTTTCGGGGTGAAGCCCCTGCTGAGACGGGCCGCGGCCTACGAGGCCCTGGAGCGGTACCAGTTGGCCTACGTGGACTACAAGACAGTGCTGCAGGTGGACTGCTCCATCCAGGCGGCTCACGACGGCGTCAACAGGTAAGGCAGCACAGTGCCCTCGGGGTTACCTGGGTCAGCTGCTGGTGCGAGCCCCGTGCTGTCGCAGCAGCCGTGGCAGGGGCAAGCTGGGTCCCCAGCTCATGAAGGAAACAGCCCAGGCCTCTGGTGCTTTGTGTAAGGCCTGGCCATGCTCCCTTTGTCTGCTAGCGCCCTTCGCTGCTTGCAGGATGCTGGTTGAGGGCTGGGAATGAATTCCCTGTCCTCTAAGGGACATGCTGATTGGGTTTACAGGCTGCTGTAGTCGTTTTCTCCTCCTGGAGCTGTCTGCTTCACTTTATTGCTTGCCAGGCTTCAGGAGTGACGTGGACATCTCTTGCTTGCCTGAGCACTCACAGCCCCGGCCTGTGACATTTTTAGCCCTGCTGACATGAAGAAGGGCTTTTCATTAGTGTCCTGTCTGTCTGTAGAAGGAACTTAGTTTAGATGCATGTGAAGGGGTTAGTGGAGAGGTGCTGTCCTCAATACATGAGCCAGGTTAAAAAGTGACCCTACTGGCTACTGCATGGCCCATCCAGCCAACAGACAGGGTGACTGTCTCTTCCATCACCCAGACGGTGAGTTTTCTCTTCCAGGATGACTAAAGCCTTGCTGGAGAAGGATGGTGTGAACTGGCGCCAGAAGCTCCCACCAATCCCTGCTGTCCCCGTTTCTGCCCAGACAAGGTGGAGTGTTCCTTCTTCTGGAGCCCCTGGGGAAAATGCTGCTCCTGTAACTGCACTGAGGGGAGAATTAGGTAAGAGTGTGCCCTTGAGCCAGGCACAGAGCCCTGTAGCTCAGAAGGGTGATGAACAAGATAGTTGCCACTCCCACTCGGTATGTCTGCAGCTGGGGCTGAGGCCTGGAGAAACCTGGGCCTGGTTCTGCCACAGCCTTTTTGGTTGACTCTGGATCCTTTGATGTCTGTGTCTTGCCTCTGGTATGGGGATATTTGCTTTCTGAGAGGCTGTGCTGATCTTGTCTGTTTTATAGCATTCTCTATTCTTTCACACGGTTTCCAGAGCAGTCTGCTGCTGGCACGGAGAGAGCTCGAACTCTGAAGGAAGAAGGAAATGAACTTGTAAAGAAAGGAAACCATAAAAAAGCAGTTGAGAAGTACAGTGAGAGCTTAAAGCTTAACCAGGAATGTGCAACTTACACCAACAGGTACTGCTCAGCTTTTTGCCCAGGTACTTCTTGGCCCTTTATAAAACCTGCTGTGGTACTTCTGACAGAGCTACCTAATGTTTGCTCCCAAAAAAAGAATAAATCAAATCCCCCCCACATGTTTTGCCCCGAGTGCAGTCTTCCTGGCAGTCTGCGTAACGTTCTTTGATCAGGCACTGCAAATACCCTCGGAGACACACACCCTGCTTAGGGCTGCTGAGGGATTTCTTCCTTTAACGCTTGTCTGCCAGGACTGTGGTATTTTGAGTGGTGTCTGTTTCCCCACGAACCACAAAGTACAGACTGCTCTACCTAAAGACTCCCAGTACTTCTAAGGCAGTTCCCGCCAGCAGATCATGTTCTGGACGGGTATAGATAGGAACCTGCAGCCTTGAAACGTGGGTCTCAGCTTTAGAGCAGTTTCCTCTAAATATCCTCTCTTTTTCAGACTGAGAAACTGTCTCCTTTTTTCCCTTCCTTTTAACTGATACAAACTTGAGCTCACAAAGTAGGATGACGTGACACATACAAGGATAAGGACTGATTTTGGAGTCCAGCTTTGTGCTGCGCTGGGGTTGTCTGAATCTGCTACGTGCACTGCAGCAGCAGATTCTGCCTTTAGCCAGAGGTCTCTGACTGGGTACCTGTGTTGCAGAGCTCTCTGCTACCTGACTCTGAAGCAATACAAGGAGGCAGTTCAGGACTGCACGGAAGCTCTGAGGTTGGATCCTAAAAATGTTAAGGCACTCTACAGACGTGCTCAAGCACTTAAAGAACTGAAGGTAAGTCAGGAGTTTTTGAACAATTTTAGGCTAGAACTAGAAGCTTGTTCATACATGATCAGGGCTAGAGATGCCCACCAGAACTGGTCTCTGTCCTGGACAACATCTGCCATCACATAGCTGAGACCTGCATGGACCAAGGGGAGGATTTCCATCATGTCACTGTTTGCTGTTTCAATCTCTTGAGTTTCTCAGCATCAGGTCCTGTTTCTAGAGATGCTGAAAGTAGCTACATGCTGTGTTGGGCTTTATCTTTTCACATCTGGTGGGAGATTTTGCAGGCAGTATTGTAGGCATGTTGCATTGGTGCTGGACTCTGAACCCACTTGAGTGATGAAATTGTCTTCTCAGCCCTAGCTTAAGCCTGTTTCAGAACAGCTCCATCAGTGTCAGTGCTTAAGCAATTCTCGGGAGTCACAGGCTTATTGGTGTTGCCTTTGTTGCTGTGTAGTAATTCTGCAGCCTTAAATTGCATTTTTAATGCACTAACACTTAAAAATCATTCTCCTCCTAGGATTACAAATCAAGTATTGCCGATATCAAGAGCTTGTTGAAAACTGAACCAAAGAACACAGCTGCACTGAGATTACTGCAAGAACTGAGCAGAGCCTAGAGTAACCAAGCAACAAGGGAACCTTTCTTTTCCACAGCAGAAGAAGGCTTTTTCCCTTCCCATGTTGTTACAGGGTCCAATCTTAACACAGGATCAATACCCAAATCTGCCAGGTTCTGTGCCAGCACAATGAATGTTAAGACACAATCTGTATCAAACTCTGTCATCTGTCTCTAAGATCATTTGAAGATTTAATGCCCCTCCCTGAGAGGCATATATAGGTGAACCTCCCTGGTTGAAGTCAACTTGCCTGTAACCCTTGGCCTCAGGGACTCTTTCTGTGTTGGCTAAAAAGCATGTGAAGCAGCTGTTCTCTTTCTGAAGAGCTACAGAGCTTTATTTTTTTTTTTTTGTCCTTATTCAGGTGACATTTTGCTGTGTTTGTGCTGCTCTTCCTTAAATACAGTTCCTGCAGGAGCTGCTGCAGCTGCCCTCTCACCACACACCATTCTTGTAACAGAGGCACAGTTACTTGCACAGGGCTGAGCTTGTTCCTGCTCCACTTTGATGAGTGTTGGCCCTCTGCTGAATTTCTGCTGCTTTGTGTGGCTGGGCAGATGTTTACAGTAGCAGCTTTCTCTTTAATTATTCTGCACCTTTAAGAAAGCAGCAGCAAGTGAAACCTGCCTTGTTACACTGGGCACTACTTCTTTCAGATGCTGGGTGCTTGGGAATTTTGCACTTGGGTTCTGTGTCGGTTGTTGTGTTTTGTTTTTTAAAACCACTTTAGTTCCTCTGTGCCTTTTGGAGCAATTGCTACGGGGTGTTACTGGGAGAGGGATATGCAGTGACATCCCAGCTGCAGTCTGGCTTGCTACTTCAATGCATGTTTATACTTTTTGATCTTCTTAATTGGGTAGCAATGGCACAGACTTAAGAGGGTAAAGAGATACCCAGTTTTCATTAAAGCCATGTTTATTTTCACTTCAGAGCTGTGTTTTTTATGCGATGGATGCTATAGGGAAATCAGAACACTTGAAGTCCTCTGACAAAAAAGGAGGGACAGTGGTTACAAGCACTGCTGGTGCTGAGCCTGGCACACTGGGTGTGGGTAAAGGACTTCAGCTAGCGAGTCAAGATGCTGAACAACACTAGACCCAAGCCAGTTTAGAGTACAGACTGGGAGATGCAAACTAGCCCCTGAGTCAGGAATCAGGTAACTTTGTTTTCCACCTTACTTCTTCCAGCAGTCAGTTTCCAGGCAGTTGTTAGGAAGCATGGCTGTACTCCAGCTGTAATGGGCCAGAGCTTGTAACAGCTCCCCTCTCAGGGGCACAAATTGCTCCACTCACCCCCCTTCCAGCACTAGCCCAGTCTCTTAGCAAGTGTGACAGATTTTGGATGGGGAAAGCACAGGCCAGCAGTACACAGAGAAACAAAAGAAGGTCACAGAATACAGAAGGAAGACTGGCTTCACTCAGTTAAGAGCTATCTAACAGCCCTGCTATTACCTGGAGCAGCAGATAGCTGTTGTTGAACTACAATTCATTACACCACCTCTGAGTGTCAGCATTCACCCTCTCTCCCCTCTTACCAACAGCAATGCATTTTAACACTCTTCTCCAAGACTTTTCCCCAGCCATAGCACCAGCTAAAGATTGAGCACAGCAACAAGACAGAGTATGCCAAGCTCAGGCTCACCTCTGCTCCTATCTCCCCTTGGGTTCCAGCAACAGTGCTGCTGTCTGTACAGGAGCTCCCCAGGCACACAAAGGCAGTGCTGCCCCCCCTGGGCAGCCAGACAGTGTTTGTCAGAGGCACACCTTCATCCACCCCTTCCCAAAAGCCACAGCAACTGTTACTCCAGACTCACATTTGCATGGCTGCTGCTCCTCCCTCAACTCCCTAAAGCCTCAGATTTCCACAAGGAGTTCAGCCAGGGAGCTACTCTGAAAACTTTCCAGCATACCTGGGGGGCTAAGCTCCCACCTCACCTTTTCTGTTTAAGGTTTTAAAGACCCTGGTGGGGTGGAGGTATCTAAATAGTGCACAGTTTCAGGCTGAGGCAGCCACTATGAGGAAAAGATAAATATTTAAGGAAGTCAGAGGAAGAATTGGCAAAATAAAAGCAAGAGAAAGGAACGATGAAAAGCCCCAGGGAAGAGGCCCGGCTGAGCAGAGCAGACACGATGCAGGAGCAAATGTGTAAGTGACTCTGTTCAAATGCTGGAAAGGAAACAAGAAGTAGGAGGGATGACTCAGCAGCAAGCTGAAGTGAGAGTATGATACAGCATGGAAGGAAGATTGGGATAGCAACACCAGCACACAAGTTGGAAGGAAAGAAGGTAGGTGGTGCTGATGGAGGTGTGCTCCTGTCAGTTCCAGGAAGCAGTCAAGTAAGGTCAATGCACTGTCAGCCTCCTTTCTAGGAAGGACAGAGCATTAATGCCAGGATGGTGACGGCAACGTGCTCTGGGAGAGGCCCAGAGAGCAGAACACGGCAATAACAGCTCCCAACTACTCCTGCAGGAAGCATCCCAATGGGGTATGATGCAGTTATGAATGTCTTCAGGGCCATCAGTGACCCCCTGAAACCACTAGTCAGGAACAAGCATGGGAGAAGCAACTTTTGATTTACAGCTACTCCACAATGCCTCAAGAGCTGGGGCTTGTGCACCACAGACACATGCATGGGGTGGGGACCAGCAGAAGACACTCAGTGCCAGTACTCCTGCAGGCACACAAGGTCCATTACAAAAGGAGAACTGCAGGAAGATGATGCCCTTTAAAAGGAGATAGCTGTTTTTATCTGGAAAGGATAAAATCCAGGCAGGTGGTATGACATTTGCCTACAGCCATCCTCCTCGCAAGTCAGAAAGGATCAGGAGAGCCTGTTGGTTGGCACTTTGTTCATTTAATCCTGTCAGCTCTCAGGACTGCTGCCCCACCAGCAGCACAGGGTGAAAAACAAATTACAGCAGCCTGACCTAAGTTCATCCCTCCACCTGCATGAAACAGGGAGAGCATTAGTTTTCTTTCTCAAAGGGAACCCACCCATGCTTCAGGTGTGGAAGCATCAGTTCTTTATTAGTGTCAGCTACAGGAACAAATAAAACTACAGAACCCAACAAATTCACCAGACCTGCTGATTCATCAGCACTTGTCATTTCCTGGGCAACTGAACCAGGCCAGGTTCCACACGACATTCCACAAGGTGCTTTCAGTGGCAAGAAGAGAACTAGCATGCAGATTTTTTACAGGTGCAGGAGGAAGCAATTCTGCAGGGTTTACAATACACACAAAAGGTAGGATGGGGCACTGAAGGCAAGCCAGGGTCACTGGATGGGCACGATTCCGAAAGCGTGGTGGGGTCACTGCTGTTCTTCAGAGGCAATGTTCTCAGGGCTCGCTCTCAGTCCTGACGTCTACGAGAAACAGAGAACCTGCAGATGCAATTTTCAACTGCTAAAGGAAGGATTTCAGCCAGACAAGATGAAAGTCACCTGAACTGGGATTAACACACAATTTCCTTGAGATCACAAGTCAAGAAGGTATGTGAGAGTCTGAACTGCTTGGTAAGGTGCCTGTCCCAGCCTCAGCAGCAGGGCCAGTTCTCCTGATCAAGCCCACAGGACCGCTAACATTTTTGTCAGGTCTCTGCTGGCAATGTTCTGCAAAAACCACCAGGAAGTGCCAGGAAAGATTGTGCTGGTCCCTGCTAGACCTACAGAAAAGCAAGGTCCCTTTCTATCTTCCTTTCTAGTTGCAGAGTCATTGTCCTTGTCCATATAGGAAAAAACACTCTCACAGAACCAGGTCTCTGCAGCATAATTAAGTTTAGAAAACAAAGGATGCAACTGAAGAAGTGGAATATTACAGTCAAAGATGCTTATGTTGCTCGTCAAGCCTTACTTGGTCCAGTCAAGAAACCCAATTCCCAGTTTCAGAATCAGAAACCAGAGACCCAGAGCACACCGTGCACACACCAGTGCCTGCAACAGCTCCCAGCACCTACCAGGGTCACTGCAGGAACGCCACGGCGCTGCTCTTGTGCGAGGTCTCGGTGGCCTGGTGCGCCTGGAGAACAGCGACCGCTTCCTCGATCTTGGAACAGAGCACAAGGCAGAGAGAAGCTGAGTTGCCCCAGAGGAGGAGCATGCTGTGGGAGCAGTGCAATATTCCAGGTCCCACTCTGGCCTCTGCTCAGACCCTCTTCTGAGGGGGAAAGGGCCTTAATAATAATAATAATTAGAAAATCTAAGCCTGCTGCTTCTGCAGGAGACTGATCAGCCCAAAGACCACTGCTGTGTCTTCCCTAGGGATATGCAGAGTTATCTCTCCTTTCCTATGGGAGCCGGAGAGAAAAATCAGACTTCTCTGTAGGGGAAGCTGCCCAACACCCCCCCAGCAGAGCCCAGGCTCCTTTGGAGAACATCGATGAAAGGGTGAGGGTGAATCCTGTCTCCAAGCAGCAAAGGGATGCAGCCAATTCACTGCAACTGTTCTGACGGGAACCAAAAGGTAAACATCCACCAGAATTAAGGAGAGAATTGGAGAAATGCTGCAGAGACACAGTATTTATCTGGCTCTGGTTCTCAGGAAATAGCATCTTCCCATCTTCCAAGGAGCAACACCCACCCTGCTTCTCCCCCTCTCACTTCCCCGACACCTCCAAACCACCCCTGGAGCTCAGCCTGTGCTTTCAGGTTGCTGCTCTGAACTTCTCCTCTTGCTGAAGGCGAGCGGGTGTTCAGGCTCTGAGTGCTGTGTCAACCCAGGGCTCTTTCTGCTCATTTTTCCACTTCAAAGCCCAGGCTGTTACTTGCTCTTTCCACAGCTGTCAACAGACCTGGCCCATCTCCTGGGCCACGAGCACCTTTCCTTGCAGCAGCAGATCATTAGCTCCTTTGGGATGCTATTTGTTTGGGCACCAAGTGCCTCTTACCTTGGAGTGCAAGGAGTCAGGGGACTCCAGGAGCAGCAGCAGCTCGGAGTTGTCTATCTCCAGCAGCATCCCCGTGATCTTGCCGGCCAGCGAGGGATGCATGGCATGGATCAGAGGGTAGAGGCGCTCACCTGCTCCAAACACCAGGGAAGGAGGGACAGTCAGCATTGCACAAGGCCTCCAGCATTTTCAAACCCAGCGCAAGCACCCCTGCCCTCCCAGCTCTGTCCTTTCAGCTGAAGGGGGATACAATGAAGGGGGATACAAGGGGGGTGATGGAGGTGGGGAAATGAGAGAAAAAAAAAAATTCATCACTGCTTACAAGTAAACCTGCCCCAGTGTTACACAGGAACAGTGTCTGCAGGCAGGGGAGCTGCTGGGTGAAAGCAGAGAGCAGCAGAGCAGTGGAATGGTGAGTGCTGCCCACCAGCATGTGCAGGAAGGGGAGGGCATTTTCCTCCTGGGGAGGGAAGAGCTGGTCCATGAGCTGCTGTGCTTTTGCCCTCTCTTCAGCAGGGCGAGTGATCCCCTCCCACACCACAGCCATCGGTCACTCCACCCGAGGGACCCCAGCCAGCACCCCAAGCCCAAGGGCTGTGCCGCAGAGCTCACCCCAACCCCTACGAGCTGTTCATTGGCACCTGAGAGCCGTGGTGCAGGAGGTCTCCCAGCTTGGGGGAATCCCACACGCCGGGTGCAGCCTGGCAGCAGGGGCAGGATGGGGCTCTGCCTCTCCTGCAGAGCTTTGCCAGACACTGTCTGGTTGCCAGGCAGCCAATACAGACAGGGAGCGGTTCTGCTGCTTCCGTACCCTTCCAACACTGCCCACATAGTGTTCCCACGAAGGCTTACAGCTTCTCCCAGCAGCTAAGCTTTCCCTGGTCCAGAAGTCCACATGCCCTTGCATGCCTGCACAGCCCCATAGCTGGAGCTGCTCCAGCAGAGCAGCCGTGACACCCACCTATCATCTGCTTCTGCTCCTGAGGGGGGGCTGCTGCAAGCATGGATGCCGTCAGCGGCTCCTGACCCTGGACGTGCACAGCAGGCTCTCCCACCTGGAGATCAAACAAAGAAGAGCATCAGTCAAAGGCTGAAGTGACACATGAGTTACCTGGCTTGCAGGAACGGTGCTGGTCCCCGAACACAGCGGGGCAGCAAGAGGCCGATGCAGACGCCAGCATTGCCCACTTAGCCAAGTGCCAGCTGCCAGGACAGCCGGAGGCAGGCAGGCCAGCTGCCTGGCTGCTGGATCCAGAGCCCCAGCCTCCCCAGCAGTCCCCGATGCACGTGGCCATGGCCAAGGCAGGAGCTCGCAGAGCGGTCACCTGGGGGGCCACCATGGGCGGGACGTGCCCCATGGGGTGGACGTTCCTGACGGCCGAGGAGTACTTGTACTGCGGGGCACCCCGTGGCAGCGTGGGCGAGGAGGGCACCCGGGCACTGACCGTCTGCGTCCCGATGTTGACTGCAACAGGGATGGAAACGTCTGTAAGGAGGAGCCCGTTACACACATGCCTGCCCTGTGGGGAGGTTGAAGCCACAAGGACAACCAGAGGGCCTGAAAAATCCCTCCATGGGCTCAAAGCAGCCCTCAGGTCAAAGGCAGCTTTCCCCAGGACACGCAGGGCACTGCCATCCTGTCTGCCAGGCAGAGAACAGGAGACTGGGCAAAGGTGCCTATGCCTCACTGTCTCTCCTCTAGAAGTGTCTGACTGCACCAGCAGCCTGAGGATGGAGATGGCAGCGAGGCGGGTGGGCTGCGAGAGCACGTGCCCCAGGCACCAGGCTCAGCCCGGCCCCCTCCTGCAGGAAGGCAAGGGCAGAGAAACCAAGGGACAGGGACAAAATGACAGGGGACAAGCCAAAGGCAGCCCTCCTGGTCCCCCTGCTCACTTCAGCAATAAGACACTAAATGCCAAGGGTGACCTTGGGCTCAACAGCACGAAGCTAGGGGGGCTGTAGGTAGACACTGCCCCACCAGGGGGTCCTGTGCTTTGGGGAACATCAGACCTTCACCCACCAGGTAGGGAGCTTCCACCCTGTGCCACTTCAGCCTCTCCTCAAAATCTGTCCACAGAGAAGATGGTGTAAGGACTTGGTGGTGGTTTAACCTCTGCTAGCAGCTAAACATGACAAGTCTGTAAGACCCTCTGCTTCTGCACAAGGGGTCCTGTCTCCACCTCAGTCCGAGCACTAACCTAGGGTGCCATGGCTGCACCATCATCCTTAGAGAAAATATTCAAGGAGCTGCAGCTGAGACCCATCTGCATACCAGAGACCTGTCCCATTGTCTGGGGGACCACAGCCTCCCTCAGAAGTTACACTTACTCGCTACAGGCACTGCCCCAGAGCCATCACATGAGAGGGCATCATCTGGACACCTCCAGGAGCAGCCCCACAAACTGACCCGTCCCCAGCAGCCACCCCAAGCTGGCAGCAAGCACCCTTGCCAAAGCACGGCTGCGACAGCCACGTCCGAGCTGGGTCCCTCCCCACTCACCCACTCTCTGGGCCTGGGGGGACACGCGGGGCACCTGGGTGGAGGCCTGTCTCATGGTGCTGATGTTGGAGAGCAGGCGCCGGGGCGGCAGGGCGGCCCTCAGGATGGGGGTAGCTGCAGGATACGCTGCTGTGAAGATGGGGCACAATTAATAAAGCTTCTCGGGGGCAGAGGCACAAAGGAGGCACAAGGAGAGCAGCGGCAGCTGGGGAAAGCTCAGGAGCAGCTCACCTCTGGGGTGAGCCCTAATGCCTCATCCCCCACTGCCCATCACCGTGACTTCTGCACCAAGCCCCCACGTGCTTCTCCAGGCAACAGTGCCCCGTGGCTCCACGCCGCGTGCTGCTCTTAGAGACCCCAGGGGGACACAGGCTGACTCACAGGGAGGCCGGGAGGGCTGTGCACTCCAGCGAGTGGCAGCACGAACTGGGACAACTGGGCTGGGGCTGTAGAAGGTAGCTCTGGTTTGTGGCTGGGAAAGGAGAACACAGTATCCAAGGTGACTGGGGAGCCAGTCTAACCCAGAGCATCTCAGCAGCTGCCACACACAGACAACAACCAAAAACCATGCTGTGCAGCGTGCCAGAATGCCTGGCAACCTCCAGTCCTGCTGCCTGCGTGTCCTCCAGCAGCTCCACTTATCTCCCCCCAGAGCTTTTGCACCTCTAACCCTTCTCCTTCCCCTTGTCCCATCACCAGACTTGTTCTCTGTGCTCACAGCCTCCCCCCAAACTCCTCTTCAGCTCCCTCCTCTAAGGAGCAGTCAGCAGCTACGGAGTGCCCGACCCATCTGCACCCCACCAGCTTGTCTGCAAACGCTGCTGCTTCCATGGCAGCCCAGTGCTGACCCCCCCAGTCCCCCTCATCCCACTCCAGCACGGGCCTGGGTCTGCACAACCCAAGCTGTGCTCCACAGCCCACCTGCCACCCCCCTCCCCCAGCCCAGGGCAAACTGGAGTCCCCTTGCGAGGCTGCCCTTCGGGAGCAGGGACTCACCTGGGGGATGGGGGGTAGGAAGTACCCCGGGGGGGGCTGGAAGGAGCCAAGGAGAGGGCCAGGCAGGGCCCTCATGGTGGCTAATCTCTGCATGTACTGGTTGGTGAGGATTGCTTTCCGCTCCTCTTTCCTTTGAGCGAGCGCGACGTAGAGAGGCTTGGTGCTGACAATCCGCCCGTTCATTTCCGTCACGGCCTTGGTAGCCTCTTCTGGGGAGGAAAAACATACAAATCCAAACCCTTTGCTGTGGCCACCCTCTGTCATCACCTAAAATTGGATTAGAACAAGAGAGCTAAGTCCACAGATCTCTGCAGCACCCAAGAAACACGGCGCAGTGAGAGGGCACATGAGACCTGGAGCCCCAGGAGCCCCACCGCAGGGGCTACGTGGACCCTGCCAGCCCCAGGCACCCCACTGCAGACCCCACATCCAGGGTGGCACAGATGGGGATGTGCCTTTGAGGCTCCACAGAGAGGTTTCTCCAGGGCAGGAGAGGATAGACTCAGGCGAAACCAGCAGGCTTTGGGAAATTAATGATTGTCCAAAAGGCAAAGTGCCAGCCTGTCATGCATCTGCTGTGCCCCAGGCTCCTGGGTCACTTCCATTTGTATCAGTGTCACATCAGCCTCGAACCACAGAGTGGCTGTGCAATATTCAGAACAACAGGGCTGTAAGGTCCCACACCCTGCACCTCACCGGGGCTGGGGGAACGTGGCAAAGCTACAGAATACTTGGTGAATCAATAAGCTCTTCAGGACTGCATGGGGTACAAGTGGCACGTACTTCACACTTGTCTTGAGGTCCAAGCCCCCAGCAGGGAGCCACAGCTCAACAGGATGACAATCCCAATCCATTCTCAGGGCTGACCCCAGGAGCCCCAGTGACAGCCCCAGCCCCTCACCTTGGCACTGGTGATGGTGCCGTAGGGAGAGAACTCCTTCCTCAGCCTCTCATCATCTATCCCATCATCCAGGTTCTTCACATACAGGTTGACCCCCTGCAAACAGGCGAAGAAGCAGCGTGGGGTCCCAAAGTTAACAGCAGCTTTCCAAGTTGGATGTGTTTCACTAGCAGCTCAGCCAGAGCATGGGACATCCCACAGACAGGTCCTCTCCAGAGCTTCCCCAGGGCCAGGGATAAGGAGAGCCAGGACTGTGCATGTGCTCCACTCATGGGCAAGACACCCCAAGTGAAGAGGGCACCCAGACCATGGTTATGAAGCTGCTCCAAGACCTCAGGAAGACACCTCATTTCCAGAGGAATATTTTAATTCCCAGAAAAGAGCAAATCTGTTTGTTCACCTGCCATCATCATCCTGGGTTTAGATCTCTTCTCTTTCCTGATAATGCTTCCCAGGACATTACCAGGCAGCGAGCAGACCCCTGTGCAGGTCTTTGGAGAAGGGACACAGCACACTGATCTGCTCTGCAGAACAGAGCGCTGTCCCCAAGCCAAGATGCCCAGGGCATGTCCCTGGTGGAGACCTGAAGGACAGAGCCTCCTGCTCTCCCCTTACCTGGTACCTGCTCACTCGCTCCTGCTTGATCTGCTCAAATCTCCGCTTCAGCTCGCTCTGGCGCTCCAGCCGCTTCTGGGCCCGGCCCACGTACACCAGCCGCCCGTTGATCTCCTTCCCGTTCATCTCGGCCACCGCCTGCCAGCCAAGGAAAGGCCTCTGAGCACGGCGGGAACCTGACAGCCACAGCCCTGCTCCTCACCCACCACCAGCAGAGACCTCCCTGGGAAGCAGCTCTGCTCCCCTTGGCCAGGTCCTGCCACCCAGGCACCACTGCCAGCACGAGCAAGCACGAAGCCAGCAAGGTTCCCCTCTGGGGAGAGGTGGGAGCATCAGCAGGGGACAAGCCAGGTGCTGAGACAGCAGATGAGCAGTGAGGAGCCTCTTGCCTTCTGGGCTTCTTCATGCTTCTCAAAGTTGACAAACCCAAAGCCCTTTGAACGGCCAGTGCTGTCCATCATGACTTTGACGCTTAGCGTCTTCCCTGCAAGAGGAAAGGAAGATATCCATCTGAAGAAGGATGCGTACCAAGGGGCTGCTGCCACCGTGCAGCACCATGCTCTGAAGCCAGTCCGCTGAGGATACTGGACAGATGTGGCAGCAATGAAATGCCAAGGAGGAGGACAGACGGTGGGATCACTGCCCCAAGGCAGGAACGGGAGCCTGCAGGTGTTGATGAGGGTGATCCCTCCCACTCTGCTCATTGCTCTTGGCTTTTTGGTTTCTCCAACCAGCAAAGCAAGGTCCTTTGGCCAGAATTCCTCATCTCCTTTACCCACGAACACACGTAGTTGGTTCATAGGAAGGGTATTCACAAATTACCTGAGCTAACACTGGCCAAGCATGGACGGGGTGGTCCATGGGTTGGCACAACATTAAACTGTGTCACAGGAGGCATCCTCCAGTAAGGGACTGCATTGAAAAGCCTTTTTTGCTTGAAATTCAGACTCAGCATCTCTTTCTGCCAAGGCTCCTATAACCAGGCAGCACGCTGGTTTCAAGACAATTTTAAAAAAATAGTAAAGCAAAAAAAATCCCTTCACTTTTGTAACCCAAGAAAGTACAAACAGTAAGTGGTGTTGGTTTTTTTTCCAGGAGAGCACCTAATACAAGCTCTCCTCCATCCTGCCAGGAAAGCACATGGAACATCCTGACAGTTTCAGCCACTGCAGCTCCTTGGTGTGGTTTAAGCAAGTCCAACCCCGTTGAGAGAAGGGCCTTGGGATTTCAGTCAAGCGCTCTCCCTGTCCTGCCCCGCAGTCGGCCCAGCTCCAGTTTATCAGACACCAGGATATTTTTCTTCAACAACTGTACTCACCAAACCTGGAGAATAGCTCCCGCAGCCTGTCGTCATCCATGTCATCCCCAAAGTTTTTGATGTAGACGTTGGTGAACTCCATCGCCCGAGCGCCAAACTCGGCCTCGCGCTCCTTGCGGGATTTGAAATGGCCAACAAACCTGTCAGAAGCAAGGACCAGGACCTGAAACACTCCGTGTCCTCTGTGGAGGGGAGATGGACACAGGCACACACTTCTGAGAGATCCCGTCACCTCATGCTGTGCTTTGCTCACCTACAAACCCACCCTGTGTTTCCTATCCAGCAACTTCAGCATGTCCCAGTCTGGGGTTCCCCTACCCAGTCCATACTCGGCATTACTGAAATGGGGAGAGTGGTAACACAAGACAGCTCCATCCTGGGGATATCACCCTAGGAGACACCAAAAGAATGCCACCAGGTGCCAGCTTTCTTCCTCAAAGGCATTCCCAAGTCCTTTGGGGGGCCGCTTGCCTCTGTGGAGACAGGGCTGTAGAGCATAACGTGATGCAACACAAGTGGAGAGCTGAAGAACAAGGAAACCTCTTCCTGCCCAGATTATCTGATGCTAACAGGTTGAGATCAGGGACCAGCCCCACTCTGTGGGTTTTTGTTATTCCACCTCAGCAGTAACACACAGCCTGGGGTTGGACTCCTTCCCCACCATCAGGAACAGCTCCAAACCACTATCAGACTTCAACCAGCATCAACCACAAGTGACTCACTGCCCTGGAGAACAGCAGAGACACAGTGCCAGTGAGGACAGGCAGGAAGAGGGGAGAAAACAGAGAGCAGCAGGAGGTGGCAACCCAAGCAGGGCAGGCATTTGCTCCCCAAGCATGCATCAAAGCAAGGGAGGAGCAGAGCTAAGTGCAGAGTTGAGGAGATGCTCTCCTCTCCAGCACCTACACCTTCCTGTCATTGAGCAACATCCCATTCATGGTCTCAATGGCCCGAGTCGCTGCCTCATGAGTCTCAAAGTGAACAAAGCCATAGCCACGGGATCCGTTTTCATCGCAAACCACCTACAAACAAGGAGGGCAGGGAAAGAGAGAGACAGACATTGGTTTTCTCTGCACTTGCACACAAATAAGTCACTGGAAAGCTCATACTCACTGTCCAGAGGCATTTACCCTCCCTGACATCCCATTCCCGCTGTGGCTAAGCTGCACTGGGGAGCTGGAAGCAAGGCAGGGACCCAGGAGAGAGCTATGGCCCAAGGCTGACCAGGGCCAGATGTCCTGCAGCGGCCAAGGAGGTTGCCTTCCACCGCCTGGTGCTTTATATGATGCCCAGGAGCTTGTGGCTCACCAAGACCCAAGTGCCACTGATGCACAGAGCTCAGATAGGGCTGCACGCATCTCCGTGTAGGGACTGCAAAGAAGGTGGGCAACTGAGAAAGTCCTCATTTCCAGGGGAAATGCATCAGGGCCTTTTGGCTCCAAAGCAAGTAGGAATCTAGAGGAAATTTTGTAGGAAGTGGAAAGAGAAAGTGAATTCCAGCTGGCTGGAGCACGCTGCCGAGAATGTGGAGCAGCTCTGCAGCCACCCCCTCCCTACAGGGCCCGGTGTACCTTGCACGACAGGATGTTTCCAAAGGTGGAGAATGTGTCATACAGGGCTTTGTTATCAATGGAGTCATCCAGGTTCTTGATGAAGATGTTTCCAACTCCTGACTTCCTGAGCCCAGGGTCCCGCTGGGACCACATGATACGGATGGGACGACCTTTGATCACGTCAAAGTTCATGGTGTCCAGGGCTCGCTCAGCTGACAAAGAGGCAAAGACAGGGGAAGAGAGGAGGGTAACAGAGACAGATGCCCTTCACATCCTACAGTGGCTGAGACAGGCACAGGAATTGGGGATACTGTTGGGCAGAGGCTAAACAAGAGAGCTCTGCCCCCCAGGGCAGCAGGGCCAGTTCTCCTCTCCCCACCTCCCCTTCCACCACACCATTCCTTCCTTTTTAACATTTTTTTTTCCCCCTCTCCAAAGCATGTCCATCTCCCACAGGATCATCCATTTCACTGCAAGCTCCAGTTTGGCAGATGCCCAACTTATTTACCCAGTAAGGATTTTGGTCTCTGAGGCAACTAGTCCAAAACCTTCCCTTACTGCTGCCTCACTCCAGCATGAAACACCTTTTGGTTCCAGCACTGTGTTGCTGTGATACCAGCCAGGACGAGGGGCCTCACTTCATGCCATGAGCCATCAGGCTGCCCCAGGAAAGGGCAGAAAGAGTTTTGGTGCCCTCCTCCATCAGCTTACAGAGGGAGATGACTACAAGTCTAAAGACCAGCTGCTGCATCCTCTCCCAGTCCCTAAGAGGAGATGGGAGGGGTATGGGCCATCATCCAAGATCAGACTGGGATTAGTAATAACCAAAACACAACATCAGCAGAATATTGCCCAAACCCCAACAGCTGATGCATCCTTTCAGACAACTGCTGCCCCTTTGCCACAGCCTGCCCTTCCATCTCTTGCACACCCCGAGTCCCCATCGCGAGGCAGCTCCTCATGACCACGTTACCGGGATCGTACCATCCACAGGCTGCTGGAAGTTTATGTAGGCATAGCCCAGGGATCGGCGTGTGGCAACATCCCGACAGACCCGGATGGACATGATGGGCCCAGCAGGTGAGAACTTCTCGTAGAGCATGGCTTCAGTCACGTCTGGGTGGAGGTCTCCCACGTAGAGAGAAGCTAATGGATAGCCAGGGCCGCTGGCGTTCATGGTCAACCAGAAGGCTCAGCTGTGGAGGGAGACAGACCCGAGGATACAGGGTACAGCTTTGGGAATCTCATCAGCAACCACAGACCCACGCTGGGGCTGGCCCCACCGCAGCAGTGCAAGCAGGGCTCTTCCCACCAGCAGCAGTAGGACCAGGAATTCCCCAAGGATGCTGCAGGTCCCAGACTTTTCAGGGACATTTCCAATGTTGGTGCCAAAGCTGAGCTGGGGCGATCTCCACCTCGCAGCCCTTGCACACCTGGGGAGCAGCCAGAGGGGCACACCACGCTGCACACACCAGTCTGCTCCTTTCCATACTCGAAGCCCAAGAGAAATAAAATGGAGTTTAATTCCTCAGAACTGGCCCCTTCCCCACTGGAGAATTCCATTTTAATGCCTCCTTAACAGCTGCTCAGCCGGAGGAAGCCCAAGGAGCGCAGGCTTGCTTTGCTGCACAGTGCAGCCCTGCCTGCCAGGGGAGCAGCTTCCCAGCAGCAGCCCTGCAGCCCGCAGCCCTGCAGCCAGCGCTCCCGTCTCTAACAAGGCACATACAGGGCTTTTTAGCCAACCCTTCACAAATTCTGAGCTCGTTGATGAGGCCCACAAAGCAGGAAATTTGATGTTCGGTCTCTCACTGGTTTTAGTTGGGTATAAAGTTGCAGGTGATGGTGACAGTCAATGCCTGAGACCCCCAGGGTACTGCCTGGAAAAACAGAAACGGTTCCTGCTCTAAAAGCCTACAAGCCACCCTTTGGGGCTCTCACCTGAAAGCTCAAGAGACCTGATACACTCGTTAAGATACCCTCTGGATTTCCAAAATCAATGCATGCACCCAGGAGAGGTGCATTAAGCAATCCTGGAATGGTTTGCTTTGGGAGGGACCTTAAGGATCCCTTCCTTCCAAGTCCCCGGGCAGGGACGCCTCCCGCTAGACCAGGCTGCTCGGAGCCCCGTCCAGCCTGGCCTGGAACACCCGGAGTCAGGGCGAGACGCGAAGAGCTGCACGCCAGCTCCCTCGGAGCTTCTCTCGCAACCAAGATGCGCCTCCCAAGGCCCTCCCAGCAACGCCGAGAGCAAACCAAACGCCGGCTGCGAGAGCAGAGCCCGCACGGGCCCGCGGGGCAAGGAGGGAGAGGAGGGGGCGGGAGGAAGGCAGCGCAGAGAGGAGCAGAGCTCCGGCCCCCAGCACGGCAAGGGCCCGGGCCCAGCACCGCGGCTGCCGAGCCCCTTCGGAGGGGCTGAGCGCACAGAGCCAGCGGCACCGGGGGCAGCGCAGAGCCCGAGCCCGAGCCCGCTCCGCCGGCAGGGACCGGCGGGCACCCCCGCCCCGGGACGCACCGCCCGCACCGGCCCGGGGCTGCGCGGCGAGACCCCGGCCCCGCACTCACAGCGAGCGCTCCGGCGGGCTCGGCTCGGCTCAGCTCGCAGGGCAGCACCGCTGCGCTTACCGGCACCGGGCGTCTCTTTCCGCGGCGGCGCCGGGGGCGGGCCGGGCCCTGCCCGGGGCTCTCCCCGCCCCCCGCCAGCTGCGCGGCGGCCCCTCCCCGGGGCGGGCACCCCGGGCGCGGCAGCGCTGCC
>JANVCC010000146.1:3070457-3086863 GCA_025345505.1 Todiramphus chloris collaris | reverse complement strand
TGATTCCCTGGGGTTAGGCACTCCCGGCGGGGTGTCCGCAGCTCGGGAGAAGCCCCTTGCCATGCGGCACTTGCGCGCTGCCGAACCCCGCAGCGAGCTCCCTCCCCACCCAGCTGAGACCCGTGGGCTCCAGCACCCGGGCTCTGCCCCCAGCCTTTGTCTGGACGAGTGCTGTGAGGGCACGTTCACCCGCAGAGCTCACCCCTAGCCCTGCTGGACACAGCGGTACGTGCATGAGGGGTGAGGATTTGCCATGCAACAGACTGCTGTGCTGCTGAAACGCTGGATGAAGGAGCACGGGAGCCTCTGGCAGGTCCCCCAGCAGCCTTCCCAGCACGGCTGTCTGCGGGGCTGTGCTGAGCCAGTCACCAGCACCAATGTTTCAGCCGGACTCGTTCCTCGGCCACACTCCCTCTGCTTCTGCACGTTTAATTGGGGAGGACAGTGCGGCAGGACAGGCGTCTCATTGACTTCAGCTGGACAGGGCTGCTGGATTTCATGAAAAAAAGGCAGTTCCTCTGCTGCCGTGGAGTCTTCGAACGCTGCTCTAGGCAGCGCACACCACACTGCACCAGGCAGGGCACACCACACTGCACCACAGCCCCACTGAGCTGTTCCGAGTGTGCTTGCTCAGCTCCACCCTAGCGCTGCATCTTGGAGGGGTCAGCTGCAGTGCAGACCAGGAGAAACCTTCCCTTCCCCAGAGCCTTCTGGTGGTTTCCCACACCCCACCTCACCCAGAGGTCAGACGAACTTCAGTGCCAGGCCGAGAAGCTGCCGCAGCAGCAGCAGGGTTGAACATGTAGAGTACAGCCAGACTCCTCCTGTGGCAGGGTCAGTTTGAGGGCCTTTTCCCAAAATGAATAGAATTACTTGAAAAAGTAAGATATTCCCTCAACTCATCACTGCTGCAGACCCCTTTCCAAGGTTCATTATTTCCCTCAGAAGAGACAGGCAGAACAGCTGTCATCTGAAAGAACTGAGGCAGGCCAAGGGCTCTGCCAACAGGAGCAGCTAGCAGGACCTGGGAGTTTCTCTTCTTGGAGCTCACAGAGTGGGTCAGACGGGGAGTTAGCGTGCACTGTAACATCGCTTAAGAGCAGGTATGGCCATCAAAGCTGAAGAAAATGTCCAAGTAGCCATGACTACAGATCTAACAGAAGAACCAGGCGTTAAAGCCATGGTACAGGACACAGCAGTGCTTGGTCAGCAGCAAAGTTAGATTTTGGCCCAACGCCTCTGTAGTGGGCAATCAAAAGCAGCCCAGTGACAGTTCTGTATCATGGAATCATCTCACTGCAGGAGCAAGAGGCTCAGAGCAGGAGGGGCACTTGCTTCAGCCCCAAACAACCTGCTCAGCACTTTTAGGCCGACTAGTACCAAGTAGCCTGGCTTTTTCAAGCCCCTTATCTTCAGGAAGACACCTTCACTCACACTTGAACATGCACTCACCCTCCCAGCAGAGCTCCCTTGCTCCCCAGCTTTAGGAGCAGGGTTACCCCAGCGTACGCGGGTTGTGGGCACTGGTGCAGCCGGGTGTGCAAATGGATGACTGGGAGAGGGCTGGCTGAAGAGCCAAGCCCACATCTGGCCCTGTGTTTACAGAATTCCCTGAAGAAAAGCCTCGAGATATAACCCCCAGACTGTTCAACCACACACCGTGCAGTGACTCAGCAGTTAAACAGGTATTTAGAGCTGCATTTCTTCGAAGTCCTGCAATGACCAACTTATTTCCAGTATGACCTCAACAACAATGAAGGGAACCAGTGCCGGCTACTACAGATCCGGGAGGGTGTAGGGGGGAAGGCTCTCTGCAAAGGAATGAGTAATTAAGTGTTTGGAAACCATGAATCAACTCACACAAGCCCCAGGTCTGAGCATTTAATAAAAAGGAAGCAGTGATTTTACTCCGGCGAGGTTTTTGCCGCTAGTGCAAGAGAGATAACACACGCAAACAACTGATAAAATTTTGTTTTATTATTCACTTTTGAATTCTTTTACACTTTCCTGATTATTTTGTGTAAGGTGAAACTAGAACTGTTTTAAAAGACATACACAAATCTAGTACATCAATAACCAGGTATTTCTTTTTGCTATACTATTCTCACAACCACGTGTGCTAGGCAATAGAACCATCACAGAAGCAAACTTTAGGCAGAATACTGGTCAGTAAAAACAAAGCGAAAAGAGCTACCAGATATACAGACAGGCTCGGTTCCACATTCACTACTGCATTTATCAAGCGCCAAGTATTAACTGCACAATTTGTTCAGCTAGTAGAGGGGAGTTTTAAAATCAGTGCATGAAATTCTCTTCAGCAGACAGATGGACAGACAAACAGATGGATCCTATACCTAAGTGGAATGTGAAGGCAGGGGGATGATACCGCGAGACTTATCGGTGACTACTCCTAATCTTTTTCACTGCATTATTCACGCAACTCTTATTAGGTTTTATTTAATGGGACATGTTTGGAACGTAACTAGGTGAGGACGTTTGGAGCTCAAATATTACAAGCGTTACAAACGTGTAGGTCTGCATTCCAGCACAAGAAATGGGAAATCCTGAATATCTGAGCCAGGTCCTGCTACTACCGGACAAGAGCTGAAGGCTGCAAGAGCACTGGCAGCTCTCAAAACATCCAAGAGAGAAACCTGTCCTTGAGCAGGCTCAGGTCTCACCTACCATCCTGACATCACCCCTCACCAAGGAAAGGATGATGCCTGTGTGGGAGTCCAAAATTGCTTTAATGGAGTTTAAACAGGTGAGAGGGTCGAGGATGAACGGAGTCCAACGGGACAAAAATTTCTCTAAATTGAACTTAACGATGGCTCAGAAGCTTTCAGAGTAAATCCAAAAGGGGAATACCATGGAGATTTCCATTCACCTAAGAGTAAAGTAATGCAAAAGTGGCAGATCACTTCATGGTATCAGCCAAACTAATAAGGCCATTCAAAAAATTGAATCGTCTCCTATTGCAAGTCCATGGCAGCGAACCAAGAATCCTCACTACTGAAGAATATCTAAGGTACAATTAGCTAAGTTATTGCTGCGGGAAGGGGCTTAGTCATGCATGTCGTATGAACATGAAAGCACTTTGAGAAGTCAAATCCCAGTTATCTGCCAGTGTAAAGAGTTTGGAAATCAAGCTGCTAACTCCCCCATTACCCTCCTCCCCAAAACAAACCCCATCCCCAGAAAGACAGGACCGACAAGGTGAGCTTTAGACTGAAAGCGGTGCCTCAGACTCGGTTACAAATGTCGACAGCGTGCCTGTTGAGCTAGCTCGGAGCAGTGCTGCTAACTGGAATGCCATACAGTGGACTGTTTTCCTTCCATGCCCCAGTGTCACAATAGAATCTCTATAACTTTCTGTACAACTTTACAACAGAATTGTACTTCGACTATTTTGGTGCCAAATTAAGCTCGCCAGAGTTACGTAACTGACGTCTACTTTTCTACCAATGAGAGTTTTGTAAAGTCAATTGCAATCACAAAACCCATAATCACAGTGTTCAGTTAAAAATATAAACACGGTAATCGGAACTGTAAATGTTCATAGTAGGAAAGCTCGGAATGCCATTGTATAACCGACCTCCGCTTTACGTACACGAGACACCAACCAACCGTTTTTACCCCACAGACAGTTTTTGCTACGTTGAGGTTGTGAAAGTCGATGTACTATTCTTTTTGCTTGTCGCACAAAGGGATATATGTGTAGGATACAGGGTGACATTGAACATATAGTGAAGCGTGACAGCCATTAGTTCTCTCCCTCCCCAGCGTCCCCTTCGTCTCCCTGGTTTTCCGACGTCCATAGCTGTAAGGAAATAGCAACGCGTGTTTACGTTGAAAGAGGCAGTTAATTATGACTGTCAGGGAAGGGAACACAGCGTAGTTAGCAGTAGCTGTCCAATTTTCTCAGCTACGAGCGATGCAGAGTTGAACTTTACAATATAGCTAAAAATAATGAACTAGAAAATGAGTAGAGGACAACAAGTTCAGAGCTAGCACGGGTTTGCAAGCTCAACACAGAGCTGGCTGCTGAGAACAGAGGAACTCCACTTTGGCTTACAAAAATGCTCTTTCTTACAGCACTTAACAAGTGATTTCTGGTTTAAACAAGCAAGTCTAACTCCTCTGGTTACAAAATGTATTGCAGTTGATGCCTCAGAAAAGGCTTTTAATGGCACAGGACCACCTCAGCCCCCTGCTGCCCAGTCCCGTTAGTGGAGCCCAGCAGCCCAAAGGAGTAAGAGCGCCCAGGGCAGCGGGCTGCTCGAGGATACTTACAGTGAGGTTGTCCCTAAGCAGCTGCATGATCAGAGTGCTGTCCTTGTAAGACTCTTCATTCAGCGTGTCCAGCTCTGCTATCGCTTCATCAAATGCCTAGAAACGTGCAAGACAAAGCACTTTCACACTCAGCTCTCTGAATTCACTTCTGCTTACAGAGAGCTGACAAATTTGCCACACTGCTGTTCAAATGGTGTGATGAAAGCTTCCCCTATTTCTTTTCCAATGAGAAGAAATGTAAACCAAAGTGAGCACTGGTTCATTAGACAGTGGGAAAGCAGAAGCCTTCAGGTGGGTTCAGATTAAAGCCCAGAACAATGTTATTACCGTGCCAATACCAAGTCTGAAGAGGTAAGTGTGCACTCTGTCACACTGAAGAATCAACAGAATGCTTTGGCTTGGAAGGGCCCTTTAAAGCTCATCCAGTCCAACCCCCTGCAGGGAGCAGGGCCATCTGCAGCTAGAGCAGGGTGCTCAGAGCCCCAGCCAGCCTGACCTGAGATGGTTCCATGGATGGGGCAGCAACCCCATCTAAGCAGCCTGGGCCAGGCTCTCACCACTCTCACTGTAAAAAATGTCTTCTTTCTATCTAGTCTCTTGTGGTTTAAACCCATCACCCCTTGTCCTGTCCCAACAGGCCCTGCTAAAATGTCTGTCCCTATCTTTCTGTCAGGCCCCTTTAAGTACTGAAAGGCCACAATAAAGTCTCCCCAGAGCCCTCTCCTCTCCAGAATGAACCTCAACTCTCTCACAGCCTGTCCTCACAGCTTGAATGATTCATACAGCTTGAAGCTGGGTTTAAAACCAACACTTTAAAGCAATACTTTCATTAAAAATGAAGGTCTCACTGGTCTAAACTGGCAGTAAAAGACAAAGGTACCATTAAGCTGAGATAATATACAGTGTACATAAGTAGGCAAGAAAACAGAAGATGGGCTTTTGACAGTGAGGTGGAAGGTCTTGAATTTCTTTACAAAAGAGCACAAGAAATCAGCTATGTTCCAAGAGAGACTAATAAAGCCATTCTTCCCATCGATCTGTTACCCAAGAAAGCCCACGCTGCAAGTCTGAGAGCCGAGAGCTTGTAAGTGTTATTCTTCATTCAGGTTTCAAACAGATGGAAGCACATTAACTAAAGAGGGAGGAACAGCAGCAGCAGCATTTTACACAGCAAAACATCACTTTCCGCTACAAAATATCGTTGAAGTGTGTATTATGAACACAAAGATTCGCCTAATACCTTATTATTCAAGTTATTACCAGACAATTTTCAGATGCAAAAAGCTTCAGAGGGTTCTAACCCTATTTCAGGCAAAGCTAACTATCTATTTGTTTGGCACAGCCCATCACATAAGCTCTTGGTCTCTGGAAAGAGAGGCACGCACAGCTACACAAGGACATTTAGGGCTGTGAGCGTTGTCCCAAAGACAACACTTCCTGAAGAGTCCAAATTTAAATAAACTTTACAAGTGCTAAATGAATCCAAGTGTTTTCAAATTTGACAAGTGCATTCTATGGACGCAGGAAGAGGCATCTTGTCTCCCCTTTGGATGAACACTAGCAAATTCACTTTTCATAAATCTAAGCTAGTCTGGCCGACTAAGTTACCTGAAAATCTATTCCAATAGCAGCAGTTTAAAGATGCCAGCATTTGTAAAGAATCTGCATGCTGAAAAAGCATAATCATCTACAAAGTGCTGCTGCAACCACACAATTATCTCCTTCGTCGCCAAAATACTGGCCGTAGGAAGAGTTTCACTTACTGTCTTTGCCAGGTTGCAGGCTTTTTCAGGGGAATTTAGGATCTCGTAGTAGAAGACGGAGAAGTTCAGAGCCAAACCCAGTCGAATGGGGTGTGTTGGCTGCATCTCCTTCTTGCTGATTTCGAACGCCTCCTGGTACGCTTGCTGAGAGTTGGCTACCGTTGCTGCGAGGAGTAATTAACAATCCCGTTAACACCGCGCACTGCTGCACTTCCTGGGGGGGCAATCACATCCTTGGGCTAGGCTACCGTGCCACCAGAAAGTCACACAATCACTTCTGCACAGATGCTTCTTTCAGTGCTTTCAGATGTAAAAGCCTACCGCTGGCTGAAGCACGAAGGCCAAAATACTGGTTTGGATACAGCTTTGATGTACAGAAATTAAATTCAACATTTTAACAGAGGCTTGAAATGAAATGCATTGAAAATAAATTCCAGCCAATCTCTATGCACGCAAGTGCTACTTAAGTCAAAGTGCACTGTGGTGGAACACTTCCAGACTAGCTGAAGAAGTAGGAGTTCTAAATAAAAAACCCTCTTCTCCTTGCAGTTTTGTCTGGAGGTACCTAAACTACCTATTCAAAACGAAAGAAACTTTTAGCAGCTAGGTCATGAACTTTGTATTTCAGTTTGGGGTTTCAGAGGTCACAGCAGGCCCTCCCTTCCCAGCTAATGGGTAACAGTGAGCTCCAGAGCAGTGTCAAACTAAGTTTGCAAGACATGGACTACATCAGACACTCATTGGGAACTCAGGCAGAGTTCAGCTTTGCTTTACCATTTCAGGATTGATTGGCTCAGGACCCAGTAACCCAATACCCCGTGTATGCACGCAGAAAGCTTGCAAGCAGCGAAGACTTGCGAGCTAAATTCAGAGTTTAAATAAGAGACGATAGGGACAAAGCATTTTCCATGAGAAGAAAACCACATTCTCCAGCAAAAGGATTTTACACTGACAAATACACTTTAAGAATCAGTCACTGAGGTCAGGGGCAGCAAACAGCATTGCCTGGTTTAATGCACATCTGTCAGTCACTTCTATCAGTTTCACTGCAACCTTTCTCTGAAGGCCATCTGCACTGCAACCATCTTCAATTCTCCAGAGCAGCAGCAGAAAGAAATAAGTACTTCATGTTGGGGAAAAAGAACACTAAGCATTTTTGATACTTCATTCTGCTTGGCCCCCAGCAGAAGGAGAGATTTCATCTCTACTTACTTTGCTTATTGTCCCCAGATGCCACCTCTGAGAGGTATCTGTAGTAGTCACCTTTCATTTTCAAATAGAAGACCTTGCTTTCGGGCTGTGTGGCATTGACAATAAGGTATTTATCCAGGAGTTCCTGAGAAAGGAAACATAACATTTTTTAATTTCCAAGTCATAAAAATAACATCTGAAACAGAGCCTTCGTTACAACGGTAACCATGAAGTGTCAGAATATTAACAATGACTTATGTAAACTCAGGCATTAACCACTTTGCCTACTGTTGTCTCAACTCAGAAAAAAACCCAGAGAAACCAAGCTCATGCCTGAAAAACAGAAAACTTGCCATGTTGAGGCTGTCTGCATTTCACTCCTGCAGAGCCTTAGGACTGTCAGGGATTAAGACTGCAATGATTTTCCTTGAAATATACCGATGCAAAACCATGTCCACAACCAAGCTAATGAAAAGCAGAAGCTTGACATTAGCACAAGTCTGGTCACTTTTGGTGCCATACACTTGAATTCCATGCAGAGCAGTGAAATTATCCACAGCAACCTGATTCTATCTGCAACTCCAGCTGAAAAGTGTCCCCGTCAGCACAAGTGCATTCAGAAAGAGATGCAAAGACTGACAGAACTGACAGCAACTACTCATGACTGATCTTCAAACTGAACTGCAATGAAAAAGAACCCCTCTAAGTGAATGAAATAGCAAAATTGGTTTGGAGGAGAAGTACACAGCACCTCCACCCAAGAAAATAGTACTAACTAACCAAGCCCTAGGATGTCACTATTCATTAACAACAGGATTTAAATGATAGGCCTTTTAGAAGGACTCATGCCAGTGCTACAGATCTAAATTTGCATCCAGCAGCTGAGGGTCTTCAACATTGCTTTGTTTGCTTTTTTTCCTTTTAAAAAAGAAAAAAAAAAAAAAACCAACCCTACAAGTTTTTTTGGTAACAAATTCCCTAAGAAACTAACTAGACAAGAACTAGAATTGGACCCAAGTATGTGGCTATGCAGTTATTCCCCTGCACAGGTGCCGCGGTCTGTACCGCGCTAAAAAGACTCCTTAAGCCTCTCTGAAGAAGGCTGCCACACTGGCTGCTGCTAATTGTTATGGTGGGATTATTACCAGAACATCATTGCAGATATCCTGCAATTCAGCCTCAATTTTCTCACGATACTCTCTTCCCATCTGCTGTTTCTTCTCATTCCTCTCCGTTTTCTGTTCGATGCTGGAAATGACGCGCCAGGACGAGCGACGGGCACCAACCACGTTCTTGTAGGCAACTGAGAGTAGATTCCTTTCTTCGTTGGACAGTTCGTGTCCCTGCTCGGTGACAGCCTTCATAGCAGCAGCCATGTCATCGTAACGCTCGGCCTGTTCAGCCAGTTTGGCTTTCTGTACCAACTCACTTTTATCCATGGCTCTCTCCTGCAATTGGCCAGGAAGACAAAGAGAGAAAAATGCCTCTTGATTTTCTGCAGTGGGGAAGTTAATGCTAAAAGGTGAAGCAGAACTCAGGGTCACTAAGAAGCAGGAAATCTATCAACTCTAATAAAGTGATAGGAAGGGCTTCTTGTAAAAGATTTGAGGTTTTGCCAAATGTGTATAATATCTCTGTGTATCTGACCAAAATTCCAAAGATATCCAAGCATTATTCTTCAAAATGCAGCAAAATTCATATTGGCATCACAACATCCCCCCTGTAAATCTCTCCCCTTTCCCATGCTGGCCACAGCTCAGCCTGGAAGACACTGAATATTCCAACCCAGAAACCACCAGTTTTGGTTCTTTTGGGTTTGGGTTGTGTTTGTGTTCCCCCCGCCACTGTACAACAGGAACTACTTGGGAGCACTGAAGCACTGGACAGCTCTTCCCAACACTGAAGAGCTTCTGCACACTGTGGGTTGAAGTAAACCACCCCCTGTAAGGCTGCAGTTGTTGGCAACCATGGAAAGTCCATTTATACTGTTCTACCACAACATTTATTTTTTTAACACATTCATAATGTACATATAATCCTAGCTAGGGTGGCTGCAGCCTCAGCTTTTCAAAAGCTTTTAAATAACACTGCCATTTGCAACACCCGACTGGGACACGGCCCACGTGATGGTCACTACTGCAAAACCAATTGCTTACATGGAAACAACTTGTTTATCATTTCTGATAATGCAGTTTAGCAACTGAAGCCAAGGAAAAAACATCACATGACCACAAGGTCCCTGAAGAGCTTAAGCACTGAAGAAATGAAGTTAGTGAGGAATGTGTCAGCGAGGCAGCTCGAGTGTTGTTGACTTCTACAAGGCAATGCTGACAGATCGTTAACTTGGCTACTGGGCTATCGATGCTCAACCACCTAGGGCCAGGTTCACAGGAGAACTTCAGTTTCTTTGCCCTTATCAAAGTAAGTGGAGCTCAGTATCTCAGAAAATCCCAGACAACCCAAGTTCATCTGCAAAATTTCTTCAGGTGCACAGGTTCACTTTTGGACAGACCCAAAACTGTTACTCTTGTCAGTGCTGAGCGATAAATGTCTTCTCCTACTGTCTAAATCCCAATCAGGGCTCTCACTGACCAGATGAGTTTTCAGGCTGAGACCTAACACCCTAAAAACAACTTCTATTAGAACAATAAAACCCAAACAAGAGCAGTAAGTTTAAATTTGACATTCAGAAGCTTCTGTTCATTAGACAAGCACCTACAGCCCTATTAGAAAGGACCAACAGGCTGACTGTGATTGCTGTAGCCTTCTGCCTGGAGCTCACCTCAGATCCCAGTCTGACAGGCTCCCGATGAAGAACATCTTGCACGTATTGCTCAGCTTGTATTTTAATCCAAGTATCACCTATCACACTGTTATAAAGGGAAGCCAGTCCTCCTACTAAATCCTCAACCAGGACACCAAGATGCAGGTCCAAATTCCCATCATGTGTACAAGCAGTTTCAGAGCTTCCTGCTGCCAAGGACAGAGTCCTAACTACAAAATGATTTTTGGATGAGTGTATTCAAGCCCTCCAGCTGAAGATATTCCACTTTAGCAAAAAAAATTCACCCAAGATATGAAGTTAAACATTGTTATTTCACATCAAAGCTCTTGAAGTAAATCCAGCAACAGCATGTCCTACCTGCTGCGTGTTTGCACGTCACGCTCACTCCTGCTGGCGTTCGATCCTTCGCGGACCTCGCCTAACGCATCCATCCACGTAAGGCACTGGGTAAGGACATGCAGCACTGAACCCAGCCTCCTGGAAAGAGAGCTCCTGCAGGCTTGGAGGTAAAGCAGGGCTGCAGTTCAGCTCCACTTCAGATACCGTGTTTAAACTACCTGATTCTGGCACCTATTAAAAGGTGACACGCAGACTTCAGATCACAGCCCTCAACAAGGCAGACGGGCTGCGGGCAGCAGGGTGACAAGCTCTTGTTGAGGCACAATTAATTTGGCTCTGACTTCCTCAAGAGGCTTTTCCTAGGGGGATATGCTATACTGACATTGCCTTCTGCAGGCTTATCAAAAGGATAGCTCCTCGGGACGGAAAAGGGTAAGTGGAGTTTGTGATGTGTTTTCTCCCTACTTTGAGGTACATTTCAGTACCCATACATAACACGCCCAACGAAATCATCAGGCCACCATCTCCTGCTGAGACAACCCATCCCACTTCTCACTGTTGCATCTATGAAACCTCGTAAACCATTCCCTTAACTCAGCTCTAAATTTAGACCGTGTGCTTGACGCAGGAAGTAATTTGTGAGTGACATTTCTCTACCCACTCACCAAAGTCTGCACATGAACAAAGTACACCTGAAGAATGCTTTTTATGACACAAGGGCCAACTTTAAATAACAGGACACCGAAACCAACCAGTTTCAGAGCAGTTCTAGTTTCCTCACAGCCTGCACAGCTTCTAGAAGCATTTCTGTCGCAACCATCTTATCTGCTCTTCTTCCTAGGGAATGTGACTGTTGTGCAGAAGCAGCCTGCTGCTTGAAGTTCAGAGGCAAGTAGCTCCAAGAGTTTACATTTTGCCACCGAAAGGTCAGTTTTATCTTTCATTTGCACTTTGGCAGTAGTGGTCTAATCTATACAAGTCATCCATGCAAAATTTTGTTTACAAACAATACAGAGTTTAGTTTAGAAACGGTGCAGAGTTTGTTTTATCAAGATCACTGACATATTTATCTTTAGATGCAAGTCAGTTCACAGCAGTCAATAGGTTCATGTAAGGACACATGAAGGAAATCAGAGGGACCTGGAAGGGCATAAAGACCTAGGGGATAAAAGGGATCCAGAAACCAATTTAACATATCAACTATAAAGGTGAAACACCAGCACAAAGCATTAGAATGCTGTTTCTCATCAAACAGCTTTCCTCAGTAAGGTGAATTGTTTATGCCCATCTTAAATGTGACTCAAACTGGTTACTGCGGATGGACTGCCTCAGAATTCACTGGCTTAGTTTTGCCATAAAAATTCAGTATACAGGGGCTTGGGTTGTTTAATTAGTATCTGTACTGTTAGTCGGTTTGCTGTAAAACACAAAGTACTCTTCAGTAACTGAAAAGAGCTTAAATGCAGTAAGAAAATCATCGCCCACCCCAAAACATCTGCAGTTGACAGTAAGCCTACCGTGGTTTTGTTCACAGGGTGCTGCATAAAGGAACACTTAAAATCCTTATTCGAGTCTCCATTGCTTACCTTATTAGAAGCTTGGAGAGAGCTTTGCAGAGCTATGCTGGCTTGAGCTCCAAAAGGGGGAAGTGTTTGCCAGAAGGAAAAAAGATACAAGGAAAGGAGTGATGTTTGAAAAGGCAAAGAAGCAACTATCAGTTATAACTGGTCCCTCCCATCGAGGAGACGAAAGCCACACTCGAACAATGGATCACTGTGCCACAGTCTGAAACAAGCAAAGCCTACAGCTAAAAATACTCCTAGGCCACAAACAGAAGCCATCTCACAAAGGTTACCTGCAGCTAGGAGCAAAACACACAGAGGTGACGAACAGGAGGCCGACAGGAATGAGCTATTCTAGGACTACCAAAGCCATGCCATGTTGGCAAGGGGGAGAGAGGGAAGATGGAAAAGGGAGCGGAGACGTGCAGATCACAGCCATGGAGGAGTCCTGACAGCTGCCCCTTCCAAGCAGAAGATTCTCATGTTAGACGCGTTAATACATTTCAAATTCTTAAGACGCTGTCTTCTTAAGAATCTGCCAAACCACAACTTAGCGGCCATCCAAAAAGAAGTGGCTGGATGGTATCTACAAGGGAGGCCAACCACTAGCCAGCAGTCACAGCCACTGGTACCAGCTGCCAGACATTCAAATCACCCTAAATCCCACACATCAAAATGAATTTATCCCCCCCCCACCTCCCATACAGCCTGGTGTTCTTTCAGTCCCTCTTTACACATGCAGAATAGCATGTATGCAGCCACTGAGAGTTAAAAGTGTTTACTTCCCACACACCCCAGAAAAGCCTTAGGCCTGTGAGGAAAAGCCTCTGCAACGTTACAAAGCATGGAAGTTGGAGAGGAAAACCTGCAACCCACACCGGTCTGTAACTGCCTTGTTCCTTTCAGTGGAAGCTGCAGTAAGAAGGGGATGGGGGCACCGTCCTGGGAACAGCACCTGAAGGCAGCACACCCACAGATCTTTCAAGAGTGGCTGGACACACAGAACTGGAGGTTTACATCCCAGCAGCAGCCGAGGAGTAAGACACACAGGTAATGTTCTTCAGGAAGAGCTTGAGAACTACATCTTACTACTCAGCAGTTACTACATCTGCTTTGCAGCCTTTACGTTTCCAATTTTGATGATCTGTTTAGGGCAAAGCCAAACCACATCAGAAGTAACTGTATTTAAAGCCTACAGAAATCAAATGAAAACTGACACTGAAAAACATCTGGCTTATATAAGGTATTGAACTGACAGGACAATACTAATGAGTCTACGCTGGCCTGAAGTCTGCTGCTATCGATGACCTGTTCTTCAGCTGCTAATTAAGTCATTGATTTTTGTGTACTGTTTTGTCTCTTTATAGTGAGGATGAGAATCTATCGGCCAAACACTTCCACTTTGTTAAAACCAAATAAAACTGGTGGGAAAGCAGCGAGGGTACTGGTTGGACACACTGGTCCCTAGCGAGTCGAGCGGAGATGCAGTCTAACAGACCTGCACGTTTCGCTGTGCCAAGCGAATGTCAAACCAGGTCTGGTGAAATGGGATCTACTTGTACTTCTCAGTCACAAACTGTAAGTTCATTCAAATCACAACCAGCAGATTGCTACAGAATTTATAGCTCCGTGTTCCAACAATATGTGAATGTACCTTATTTGCTTTCTGGAGGGGCAATTCATCCCGAAATTAAACATTCACATGAGGTTAAGTGATATTTCAAATTACAGTTCTATAATTACAGACTGTTAAGAGCTTTGGAGAGACTATTTTAAAACAAATGGAAAAATCCTTGTCCGTGACACACGTATCTGCATGGGGTTGATGTCATTCACTGTCAAGCAGACATCGCTCCAAAGAGAGATTCTTTATAGGAAATGAATTAACTCTTGAAATGGAGTACAAGGAACCTTCCTTGCTCTGTTCCAGTATTAGGCATTTGGCTCCATCAGTTGTGTTTCTCTGGTTTGGTTCCCTCAAAGGCTACCCTGCATTCAGTAATCGACTGGAAAATGAACATGTCTGGTAAGAGCTCAACAGTGAAATCTTCCACAGCTGTCAAGAGCCTGGGTATAACAAGTTCAGTAAAACACACTGCAAACAATGAGGGGGGAAAAAAAAATCTCTTCATAGTTGTGATACTCTTGCTTGACCCTGTGCAGCACATAACTTTAGCCTCCTCTGCATCTACTGATTAACTGGATACCTTGGCCTTCAGCTCACATCTTTATGCAAACGTTCAGGTAAAATTAACATCCTAGGAAGCCAAGCCTAAACCTGCTCTGGCCAGCTCCTGACATCATTACTTGCTGCTTCCTAAAGCTGAGCAGTACTGTTTTTGGTGACATTCAATGGTTTCCAATCATTACAAAAATGACATTCAATGACTTTCCATCTCCATCGACAATGACGAACCTCCTCTGACAAGTGGCATGTAGGAGTCACTGATGTTGTCTAGACACCTGAATTTAGTGACAATAGCCTTTTTCTCCTTAATGCCATTTAATTGGGGAACCATGGGCTGGTGGGCTACACTGCCATACACACCTGGCACTGCACACAGGACAGCTGCAGGTGAAAGCAAGCAGTTCCACAGCACAGTACACCTTTTAGTTCCAACTGGTAGAACTGGCTTTGGCTAGAGTCCATGTGGAAATAGTGAGTTATCCCAAAAAATCTTCCCCCAGGCATAAAGGTCATGCCAGACTCATGTATTCATATCACAGGTAAATCACTTTTGTTAATAATAAACTGAGAGTATTTATATTTAAGGGTGGGGCAACAGGGTGGCCATACAGAAGGCACACCAGTGTAACACCCAGCCTTCCTGGGACCTATCAGGATACCAGACAGATTAAAATACTACGTTTCTACCGCATTATTCAAATCATTATTTACTTAACTTGTCCTCATCTGAGTTTTTTCACACGCAGCACAAAAAGCTGCACACTGGCAAAGGCCTGCTTAGGAAACAAACCAAACCAACAAGAACAAAAAAAAAAAAAGACAAAAAAAACAAAACAAAAAAAAAAAGACTCAACATCAAAATAGCAGAGATCAGAACAAGCGGTACTGACATAATGAGGTTGAGAAAACTGCACTAGGCCCATCTGTGCAACGAGTCTATCACTTCACTGGTACCAAATTAATAAACAAAATATTTCACAGGCGGTATTTTTGCAATCTTTTAATATGAAGTGTGAAAAAGGCACTAGCATTCTTACACGTTTTATTTTCTAGACCAGCTATTATTACCTCATTATTATTTTACAGTAAAAGCAAGCTTTTCTTTCAATAAAGTATTAAAATTTCTGGCTGAGGTGTCCTGCCACAGCAAACATGTAAAGACCCAAATATTCCCATGGTCACTGAAGTTACAAAACCTTAAAAATGTTCTCAGATGCTCTGGTATTTTTATGTAGGAATTTAGCTTGTATGGTGCTGCACGAAATACAGTTTGTTTTCCTACCACCACAAATGTTATTTTAATTGTTAATAATAAATTTATCTGGAAGTAATCAATTTGTATTGTGACCTCTGTATTAGATGGATTTCTGCTGCCACATGCTAAGACAGTGACTGTATGCCACCGACATTTGATCATCCCCATCAATATCTGATTATACATACCTCAAATGAAACCTAGGGTTGTTAGATCAGGGTTACTGCCCAGCCTTTTTGAAGCAACCTTCTTTCCCGCTGGAGTCCTCCCTAAACTCATCTCTATGCCCAAATGGACACAAATGATCAAAACTGGAAAATAACACTAAAATAATTCTGTTTCCTTCTAAAGCGTTCACAACATTTCCGTGATCACCCTCGGTCCGACGTGAGCAGGCTCGTACCACCCGGCCCAGAGACGGCACCTTCCCCCTCTGGCTCAAAGGGCCCGGCCTTTCGGCTGGGCACTGAGCTCCCGGCTTTGTGAAGCCGCGGGGACGCCCCAACCCCTCCCCTGGATGGAGGCGGTGACCGCAGGAGCCTCGGGGAGGAGGCGGCCTGTGCCCGACACCGACCCCGGCGCGGAGGGGTTCGCTCCGCTTCCTCCCCCGGCCGCTGGGCAGGGAGCCCCTCACGCCGCCAGCCGCTCGGTCCAGGTGTGCGCGGCCGGCCTCGCCCTCCGGGGAACCAGTGACTCACTCAGGGCGGGGCAGGGCCGGGCCCTCGGGGAGGAGGCGCCGCCGCCCGCTCGGGCTCCGCAGCGGCAGCCGAGGGAGCGTCACACCGTTACTCGGAGCGGGGAGGAGGAGGGAGCCGGGGCCCGCCGCCCCCCACTCCGCGCGGGGACCCTCCCGGCGGCAGCCCCCGCAGCCTGCCGCGGCCTTCGACGCCCCTCCCCGCCGAAGGGTTGCGCCGGCCCAGCCCGGCGGGGAGGAGCGGGCCCGGCCGGCGGGGAGGCGGGTGGGGGAGGGGGGCGGGCCGGGGAGGCCTCCCCCGCGGGCGCCAGCGGGGCCGCAGCGGCCCGGCGCGGC
>JANVCC010000146.1:3001497-3065457 GCA_025345505.1 Todiramphus chloris collaris | reverse complement strand
GGGGCGTGCGGGGCGGCGGGGCGAGCCCGGGCGGCAGGCGGGGCCGCAGGGAGGGGCCCGGGACGCTCACCTGGCGGGGGCGGCGGCGGCGCGGCCTGGATCCCGGCGGGCGAGGCGAAGGGAGCGCGGCGGCCGCTGAGCGCACGCACACACACCCTGCGGCGCTCCGGCCCCGCTTCCGGCGCCGCCGACACGCCCCTTCCGGCGCCAGGGGGCGCCACCGCCCCTCCCGCCTCCCCATTGGCCCGGCCACCGCCGGCCCGCGGTTGCTATGGCGACGGGAAGGGCCTCCCTCCAGCACCCTCCGCCATGGCGGGAGCTGCCGCCGCCGCCGCCGCCGCGCCCCCCCTTCACTCCGTCCGGCGCAGCCTCACTGGCCCCGAAGCGCCCGGCGCTGCCCATCGGCGCTGCCCCGCCGCTGCCCGCGGCCAGGCCGCAGGGAGCGCCGCTCTCCTCCTGCCGGGGAGGCCGAGGCCTGTGGCCCCCGCCCGCCGCGTGAGCCCACCCCGAGGCAGGGCTGGCGGCTCGGTCGCTGCCCGGCCCCACGGCGTTCACAGGTGTAGGGCCGAGCCCGGTGCGTCCGGTCAGTGCCGACCGCGCCCCGGAGGTGGGACAGCTGCCCTGGCTGGGACCTGCAGCAGCTTCTCGAGCAGGGAGGTGGCAGCTTTTTCGGTTCTATTGCCACCTCTCAGTGCTGCTCTTTGGCTGAACCCCACGATAAGGGATATATCGGCTGAGCGCAGGCGGCGGGTGCCTCTCTGTGCGCCATCAGAGAAGGAAAAGTTCCCAAACGCTTTGGAATTGCAAGGTCACCTTTAAACCCCGTTTTAACGGTGGCTTCTCCCTGCAATTTAAATTGCATGTTTTCACTGAAAAAAACCCCAAGATCCTTATCAGCTGATAAGCAACCGTAATAAATGGCTTTGACTCGTGAAATGGTGAAAGAAAGCATTTTTGGGGCTTGAGTAAAAGTCTAGCTTGGTCTCCAAGAAAGAATCCAAGGAAAAGAGTTCGATTTTATGATGCATGTAATCCTTTTGGCTAAGAACTGACCGAACACATGCACACCCCTGCTCTGAAGTCTCGAGTTCATAGCAGCACCACTTGTCAAAGCGTTATTCCTGGGGCTGAAAGGTGCTCTGTTCAATTACCACATCCTGGAGCCCAATTTTTTTCTCTTACACTTTCAGATACAATCCTGGCCCTGTCAAAGTCACTGCCAGATTCCTTTTCAGTGATGGAAGGACTTAGTCTTGGTCCAAAGGTTAATTACTTTGGAAAGTCAGGAGGAAAATTGCCTGGCACCCATGAGTTATCTTAAGCTGCAAACACTGTTTCAGCAAGATCAGTTATTGTCATCTCTCTCTCTCTCAGGTTTTTTTCTTTCCTAGGCAAAATTGGTTTTTTTCCCCCTGATCTTCTCCATAGCCCCTGTTTGCCTGGTTCCCATCTCAGCTGTTCCCACTGTTCTCAGAACCTGTGAGTGCTGATTCATGGCAGAATGGCTTGTGTTCAACATGCCATCTACGTGTATCTCCATATAATACTTGGCTTGTAGAAATGCACTGTCAGCACCTCTTTGTTTAGTCACCTGCTGTACCCCCCTCCACCTTCTGACCTTGCTGCCTGCTCCAGCTCATCACTGCCCTTGCCTTCCCGGCTGCCTTCATACTGCTGCAACTTCCCCAGTCAAATTCCAGTCATCCCCTCTGAAGGGCTTGCAATCCTTCTTAGCTGATATTTTTGGACCGTTCTCCATCGCACTACCCAGGCAGCACAGTTCAAGTGCTGTGTAGCTGCAAAGGTGAAAATATCACCCTCTGCTTGTGCAGAGTGTGCTGCCACTCCTGGGGCTGGCTCCAGAGGCCACCGAGACAACTGTGTTAATAACGCAGTTCATTCCTCCTTGAGCTCTTCTTACCCTGGGGTCTCCCCAGCCCTTATCTGCCGGGTTCAGTGGAAGAGATAAGCAAGCATCCTCCAGTTTCTCCAGGCACAGAGTGCGAGGGCTGGGAACTGACACCAAACCTCAGTGCTGAAACGTGTCGCAGCAGCAGCAAGTCTTTCAAAGTGTTGCCTTTCAGAGGAAGGAGGGCACATCAGCTTGACATGTCTCCAAGCATCTGAGACAGGAGATCCAAACCTTTGTGAAAGAACAGCCTTTATCTCAGGGCCAGGCTTGCTCCATGAATAAACAAGCCCACGCAGAGACCAACCTGCCTGGCTCTCCGGTAGAGAATGCTCTGCGCTTTCCCAGCCACGTTTCAGGCACACAAGTGTGAAGGCACCTGGCTTTAGCAGCTCCTCAGCATTGCCCCGTCGCTGCTCCGGGGAGGGCAGAAGGGCTGTGCTGAGCGCGTGCTTGTCGGTGCGCTAGCGGTGAATTGCAGGCAGGTGTAGAGAAAAGCCACAAGGCTGGAAATCACAGGGTTCTGCTCCGAGAAAGGGGAGAGCCCATGGCCAAGATGGAGTCCCCTCATTAGAGGAGCAGTTCATTACAAGAACTGTGAGACCTGAGCTCTTCCTTGGCTACATAAGAGACTTCCTTTAGCAGAAGCCTCTCTGCAGACAGCTGAGCAGTGCAAGGACGTTTTGTTCCTGCCTTTTGCATCTGCTTTCCATGTCGAGAGAGGATCTCAGTCTTCAAAAGGCTTCTTTAGCGTTAAGTTCACTTAGCATCAGTGACAGTTAAAAGAAGTGGAACAACCTCCTCGTCAAAGACGACCTGTTGAGGAACAAGGAGGGTGGGTCTGGGCAAGCAGCAGCACTAAAAGAAGTCATTCCCAGCAGACGGCACAAGTGCTTGAGCTGCTTCAGTCGCTGCTCTCAGCAGCAAGGTGTCTGCCCTCAGCTGACTGGCTTCTCGCACAGGGAAAGTGAACTTGAGATTTGTAGCAAAAGATTGTGTTTTAATTGTTAAACTTTTAATCAGAAATAAATTCCTGATGGGTTGCTCAATTTTTGTAATTTTTTTCGGTCATTTATGTCGCAAGCAGTAGGTCCTGCATGAGGTGGATACCAGAAGTAAACAGTGGATGGCACTGCACGATCACTGCCTCTGCAACCGATGTCTCCGTGGCTGCCCAGCAGTCGCTCTCCGAATGGACAGGGAAGGTGTCACACTCTCATACTGAAGGAAAACCAAAAAATGTCATCGTTACCTACCAAGTATATTTTATTTCTTGATTCTTCTGCTACTCATTTTCTCTATCTTCTGCTCTGAGGGTCCAAAGCCAGGATATTTCAGTTGTTCTGGAGCTGGATCCCTGGGATCACCAACTAATGTATAAGGTGCTGGATCCCAGATGGGATTAGCGGGGTGGTTTCTGAGAGCTGTCACGGCTGCCCTGCTGCAACTGCTGCTGGGATGAACAGCAGAAATGTCATCAGTAGAATAAGAGTTTCAGCATTTGTCAGTTCTGGTCGTGATGCTGCTTTGAACTGCACATGGTGGAGGTAAGGAGGAGGCTTGTAAAGAAGCAAAATGGAGCACAAACATAGACACACACAAATTCAGCATTTTTTTCATTAAAATTTGTGCAATATGAAATAAAAGACACCCCAAGGGAATAATTTATCCATTTCATGTCTGTCTTAAATTCCCTCTGTACATAAACTGCTTGTGACATTACAGAAAGCTGTGATGGAGTTAAAACTAGAATTAGGTTAGTTAGAATTAAATTTACAACCAAACTGGGATCAGGGATAAACATCTCGCATAAGACAATTAAAATTAGCATTATTATTAACCTTAATTAAAGCAACATTTAAAACAAAGAGCGGCAGGTTTTCCTCGTGGTCCCTGCCAGCTAAACGCTAAATAACACTTTGTTTGGGCATCATTCAGTGCTTCCTTCTGTCCAAGGAATGCAAGTGGTTTAGTACAGCTTTTCTATTACATGCAATTTGGACCAAAGTGAAATGCCTTTTTTAATCTGAAGGCATTTAAAGGTCTGAAGGTGATTTTAGAGAACACAGTTACCAGCATAATTGTAAAGCAACATATAAGTAGTAATTGTGGGAGAAGGAAAATATAAATGACCTAAATAATATGATGGGAAATCTGGGTAGAACAGATGTCTTGGATGGGACAGAAATTCCCATTCCAAACGGAGAATGCTGTTTCTGGGGAAATGCACTGAACTCTGGGTCATGAATTAAACTCAGGTAATTTATGTTCGCCTCCTAATTACGGGCAGTGCAAAAGCCAAGCAGAAATGGAAGAGAACACACTGCTGTAAATTCTGTAGCTGTTGAGAGCTGTGGAGTTGTCATGTATATCTGATGCCAGGTAATGCCTAAAAACCACTCAAGCCAAGGAATGGCTCAAGCAGGCCCTTCAAAGCTGCCAACTCCATGACCTTAAGGAAATCCAGTTTCAAAGCAGCATGTTAAGAGAGGTTTGAAGAGGAACCTTCACAAACGCTGAGCTTTATTTATTAGCTGTTTCTGATAAGCCCTAAAGAAAGGCAAATATCTTGATATTTTGAAATTGCATGGCAAGCATTAATTTTATAGGAAACTCTGATCTTTAGGAAATGCCAATATTATTCCACTTCCTGATTTCTCATACTTTTTCTCTCTTGGTATTTAATACCAGTCTGCTGTGCTGATCTTCCAAGCCAAGCATCAGTTCCTGAGGCTTGACTGCCTGGGGCTCGCATAGCCTCACAACCAGCTATCTTCCAGGTGCCTTTGAAGTGTCATTTCTGCTGGGAAAGTAGCTGTGGGATAAATATACCTCCACATTGTAATCAGAGATAGGTATGTTAAAATTTTGTTAATGTTTCACTCCTCAGCAGGTGCAGGTCAGCTGGACTTCTTCACAGGGAGATGCAGCCAAAGGAGAGACCTCTGTCTGGCAGGAGGATGGATCCCTTTGGGATTTGGCGAGATCAACTTAGACAAGTCTGGGCCCCTTATGGCAAATACACAGAGTGGTGGAGCTCCTTCTTTGATATAAAACCTAGGGGATCCTGGCACAATGGTTTCTCTGAATGTCTCTGGGGAAAGGCAGATTCTCTCACAGCAATATCTGTTTCAGGCCATACTTCAAAGTCCAGCCTTGGGTTTTGGTGTTTGCTTTGCTCCTTTTAAAAAGGAACTATCTGAAGACCTAAAAATCTGAAGCTTAAAAAACTATACAATCTGCCTAGAGCTCTGAAGAGTTTCCTTAGAATAAATGCATGAAACATTTATCCTTCATCTTGTGCAAACCCTGATTTTCAAAGGAGAATTACAGCGTAGCGTGGAGTTTTACCTGCTCCTAAGTAGGACAATTTTCCTCCTTCCATTTCTACCCCAAATCTCAAATTCTTGCGTGCAATCAATTACAGAAGAGATGACTGTTCCTCTGCCTCCCTACACAAACGGCTCTCAAAAACCTCACTGTTCTCAGGAAGGTTGGGATGAGAGCTCTGAAGCTGCTTGGCTGCAGCTGGATTTCTGTTCTTTATTCTGGTTTGCAGTTCAAGGTGTCTTTTTCTTAATAAGCACCTACCACTAGACCATTAATAGTTTGACAGTCCAGAGCTTCCAAGGAAATGCTTACCAGCAGTCAGAGCTGGAAGGCAATTCAAAGGATGGCACAGGCCTGATAAAAGGATTAATAAATCACAGTACTATGAGCTGTGAGTTTAGTTTTGTCTGACGCTGGCACTAAGGATTATTTTGTATATTCAATGCTCTTAATTGCTTTTTCACTTCAGAAGTTCCATGTGCATCTCTGGGATAGGCTTTCTAGAGCTTTCCCAAACAAATTGAACTCAATTTCTCCCTAATTTATATTTAAACTCTGGTCCTTATAGCAGACCCTCACATTTCAGTATACTGATTGGATTGATAAAGTACACGTACGGGGTGACATCTTCTCTCACATCCATCAGGGCAAAAGGAGAATATTTGTGCAGAATAAAACTACAAACAGTTCCAACATAGATCTGCTATTCCACTTTTCTTGGAATTCTTCCGTCTGTTTCTCTGCAAACGAAAGTCTGGTTTTACTCCTGCCACCTGCCATTTCCATATGGGAAAGCTGTTTTGTTACTGTGAAAGTACCATTTCTCCCAAGGGCAAACTAAGGGCATTTTATCACACTCTTCCTTCTGAAATTTCAGTAACCAAATTCAATATGTTACCAGATTAGATCTCTTTTTTTTCCACAAAGCTGAAAAGCCTTTCAGGGAAATCTTAAGTTCCTTCTGCAGGTTATTTACAAAACAAAATGCCATCTCCCTGCTGAAATGTAAGACACTCAAAAACAGAACCCAAAACCAAGATTCACTTCAGCTTTGAGGCTTATCTAGTGACAAGGATTTGGAAACCAGGTTATGATTTCCAAGCACAGACTGTATTTTTATTCCAGGTAAAAGTGAAGGACACTGACCAAGAAGTTTCTCTGTGGCAACCTCTTGATGTGAGCAACAGTGGGCAGTTGAGGTAGCCGGAGGTTTGTCTTCTCTGCAAGTTATCTTTTTGCAGATTCACTTGTGCTTTTAAGAAACAATTTAAACTGTCCTTTGACTCCAGGAGAAACTCTTCAAATAAGTCATCTTTGACAGCCACCTTTTAAAGAACCTCTGAACATCACTGAGCACCCAACAGTGTGTGTTAGTCCCACTTTCCAGGAGAGCAAGAAGAGAAGTCAGCGGGCTGATCATGGGCCACTTGAATTTCCTCAGCAGGGTTCTTAGGCAAGAATCAGAGAAAATTGATCCTCTTAGCATTTGTATAAATGAAAACATAATGCAACCCATCAAAGAGCGTACTCTGGAGAACACAGGACAGCAGGAATTTCATACACCATTAATTTAATGTCGTGGTCCTGGGAGCACTGCAGGAGATACCCAGCTCTCTACCCAAAGGCTTCGGCGTGGGTACAAGCAGGGGGGCTGCTGTGGGTCATCTGCTGGGCTTTCAGCTATGTCTCAGGTCATCTTTTCAGAGCACTGCAGCCAAACATGAAATCAGAAAAGAGTTCCACAGGTGCTAAGCTCTTTTCAGTGCTGTGTCGTTTCTCCTGATAGCCTGAGATTGCCCTCGGCTGAGACACACGCTTCCCTTTGCCCAGGGTTAATAGGTGTCGCTGGGGATGAAAAGAAACAGGCTGCACTGAAGGCTGAAGGCATGGCTGAATTTTTGCTCCAATTCCCAGAAAGCCACTGTCACCAGAGCTCTGGCCAGGGTGCTACAGCTGGTCTGAGACAGAAAGAACACACGAGGCATGTTGCTTCTTGACTCCTTTAGATTCTTGCCAGAGGTGAGTCCTGCAGGAACAAGGTTTGGGGTCCATAACAGACTGAGACTTTCTTGAAAATCCCAGCTGAGATTTCCCAATTCATATTAAAGATCTGCCTGGTTCTGCAGGACATCTTCATTTCAGGCTTGATTCGCTGATCAAGTGCTGACAGAGCAGCCAAGGCCAGGCCAGCAGATGGGAACAGATGAACGCGTTTACCCGCGGGTTGCCAGAGTTCTGTCTAATTTTCAATGTTAATGCCAGCTGCCTCGGAACATAAAAACCCTTAATAAAGAAGCAACTGGGGTAAAGAAGACAATGAAATGAAAGCAGCAGAAGATGGCTCCCCAGGCTGGGTGAGTTTGAGAGGCAAAGGGATGACAAACCCACATAAATGCACACCTAAACATTCTGCAAACATAAACATATCCGGGTGTGAGGTCATCAGCAGTTGTAGCCCCAGGAACTGAGACAGAATGTGTCTTTTTAGGTTTAAATCCATTTTCTGCCAGATTTCTTGCAGGCAACATCGCAAAGCTGCCGTGAGCCCTGGAACCACAAGTGCTACCAGCCACTTAGATGTCCCAGAGCCACGTTCAAACCTGGGACCCATCGGCTGAGACACAGGAGAGGCAAGCTCAGCAGTGCAGGAGAGCAAACAGCTTTCAGCAGACTAACGGATTGGCTGGAAAACAGAGCTGAGTTTTGAGCACACGTGCCCTTCTTTAGGCCTTGTGGCATCATAGCCATAGTGGTGTGAGGAAATAAGGAAAAATGTTGGATCTTCTACACCCCTGTCTACCTTTAGCCCATATCCAGGGATGGACTATAGCAGTTGCTCTATCACCCAGCGACTCCTCCCTGGCCAGGAAGGGAGATCTGGAAAATGAAAGGAGACCTATGGGTTGAAAAGAAAATGAATTTAACAAAACAGCAAAACTAATATTAATAGCAATATAAACAAACTTATACTCATCTCAGTGAGCATACAGTGGTCACAGCAAACAGGAAGGCAGTTCTTAGGAGAAGGAATAGGAGCAGGGTCAACAGGAGCTAGGGTAAGAGCAGCTCCCACCCTCACCTAACTTCCCCCTTTATATTGAGCATGAAGTTTCTGGTCTGGAGCCAACTCAGGTCAGCTGCCCTGGCTGACTCCAAACTGTTAATGGGCTACAGACCATGGCTGGCCCATGGTCCTGCCCCAGAGAAGCCAGAACAATCCCAAAGTTTATCTTCCTTCATTTATCATTACCTTAAACTGGGGTAGAGAGCAGCACTCCTACCACAACAAGAAAGCAAAGTGATACGGCAGAGCCAACAGTGCAGCATTAATAGGCTCCTCAGAATAATGATATGGAAAGGCAGAAGAAAGACAAGTATTTCTGCTCTTGTCAGGCTGGTGTAACCATGTGCTGCACATGTGGCGGGTCACATAAAGGTGCGATGTCAAGTTGCTTTTCTTTTCCTGTTCCTCATTTGTGGTTTAGTGGCTTTGCTCAGCAAGCTGCAATGGTGCAAGTTTCTCCGCACGCATACACTGTTCTGTGCCACCGTTTCTCCCTTCCTTTGATTGCTTTGCCACAAGGTTCAGAAGGTTTTGTGATCCTGTGTGCAACCCAGGAGAGAGCTGTGAACAGCTCACTAAGAGGAAGGAAACAGAACACAGCCCAGCATGGCTCGTGGTCCTGTCACACAAAAGCAGTTTGGAAACAAACACCTTTCCAACATCCCCCCAGGGGATCACATTCACCCTCCTCTCCACTTGGCTTGCTCTTCTCTGAACTATCTGATGATCCACCCTACCTCTGCTTGTCCGAAGCCTTCTGCTCTGCTGGGGCACTGTGTTAGGGCTCCCGTATCTCTCTTCTCCATCCTTTCCTGCACGTTGTGCCCTTGCACGGTACATCTGATGCAACCCAAGCAAAGTGGCTTTGCTGGGCACGCGCGGTGTGCCAGTGCTGAGGGAGCACAGCAGGTCCCTCCTGTCCGGAAGGGGCTGCACCCGTACCCTGGGGATGCTCTGCGGGTACCCCAAACACACCATTGGGATTTCGGGGTGCTCAGAACCCTGGGAAAAACCCTTCAAAACCCGGCTGCTTCCTGTCCTGCTCTAAGTACCCCCTTACACTGGTTTTTGTTTATTTATTGTGTTGGGGTTTTTTCTGGTTATTAGGGAAAATGAGAAATCTGTGGTCCTGTGACACACCCGCCTCTTCCCTGGACCTTCGGGACTCACTTGCCGCTCAGTTGCTGTTTCTTTCCTGCCAGAGCAGTAATTCAGTAACACACACCAGGCACCAGGCAGCATGGCCAGTAAGGTAACAGCAGCGATTTAATGTCATTCATGATCAGTCACAACCGAGCAACAAAGCTCATTTTTTGATGTTGGTTCCCAGGGTTCAGTATTCATGAAAAAAAACCTTATTCTTGATTAGATTCAAAGAAAGTAAAGGAGTCTGTGACCTACTCACAGACAGAAAGGAAGGCAAAGGAATCCAGTACATCGTTTTGTGTAGGTGAATGTCAAGTCCAGCCTGGCTGGCAAAACAAAATCCCTTCCTGCCTGAGGGCAGGGTGAGCCTAACGGGTTCTGCAGCTGTCAGGTAGCACAGGCAAAGGTGGCTTCTTGCAGCACAGTGTTGAGTTCCACCACCCAGGGCCTTTCCCCTGCACCCGCAGGGATCAGGACTGTGCTCCACTTTTTTTCCAAGAACTTACTTCTTTCCCCCTGCAGTGCTGCAAGCCTTCAGCTAACGAGACATCCCCGCTCCAGCAGCTCCGCAGAAGAAAGCAAATTGCTGCCAACTTTCTGTGAGGTTCCTTTACGGGGAGTCCAATACAGCACAAGAATAGATCTGATCTGTAGGACTTTTTCCTCCCTCGAGCTTGTTGTGCTGGCTGTGGAGCAGGGTGACCCACACACACCCAGGAGCCCGGTGGAAACGGGTGGAGGGTCCCCAGCTCCAGCTCAGCAGTGTCCTGCTGTGCAGGGCAGGCAAAAGGCTTGATGCTACCACTCTCTTCATCATCTCCTGGTGGGTTTTAAAGCAGAGCAGACCTACATTAACTCCATTTCTCTCACCCTCCTGTGAGGCAGATGGAGGTGGCTTCTGTGAACAGTCAACCTAAACAGAAGAGAAAGTTTCTAGCAAACAGGAAGAGGTGGCACACTGTGAGCCACAACCACACGGTGTGAACCCTTTTAAAGAGGGCCATGGGAGCCTAGGAGCTTTCTCAGCAAATAATCCAGGCTGAATGGGGTCCTGCTGAGGTGAGGACAGGGACAGTGCCGCAGCTCTGCTCCTGTACAGGGCACTGTGCCCAGCCCAGGAGGCCCTCCAGCCCAGCTGGGCTCCCTATGGAAGGCACCTACACAACCTCACCTCCACAAAACGCCCCCGTAGAGCTGGAGCTGGACACCCGGGGCTGACTGCCTTTGCCAGGGGAGTGCGCTGGCTCGGGGTGACAGGCACTGCACAGGAGGGACAGGAAATCCAGGAGGACAAATATCCTGCTCGAATGCCAGAAGACAGCGTGTTATTACCTGAGCTGGGAGCCAGCCAGGGCTCCGGGAGTAACACTGCTGTGGGAGCAAGAGAGCTGAAAAGCAGGAGGGAGGGGGGGGAGGAGGGGAGTATCAAAGAACCAGGCGCAGAATTTCACTTCTTTTTAGGAAGGCAACAGCACAGCATCTCTGCCCCGTGCCTCTTGCTGGGGCTTAGATTCAGCATGGATGGAGAGAGAGTCATGGTTCCCTGCATGCCTTCTGCACCCTGTCTTCCCCAGCCACTCCGCTGCCCCAGGGAGCTGGGGATATGCCCAGGGGATGCTATGGCCCAGGTACTCCTCATACCATCCCTCACCGTTGTGTCCCAGCCATGGCCTCTTGTGCCAGAGTCCACAGGAACTCTGCTGGCTTCTTTGCATTTGTTACACCCTCTGCCAGTCCCAAGGCAAGTTTCTGCAGCCACGCCTGAGCGCTGCTGGAATGGCACATGGGGACTGGAGCCCAGTTCAGCCCCAGAACCTGATGAGGAAGATGTGCATGGGTTGGAGTGATGCACAACAAAATACTTCAGGGACAGAGCTGTAGGGGTTGATAAGAGTAGGACAGAAATAGTTGTTAGCTGGAAGTAGTTATGCTAAGGTCTGCAAGGCTGAAAAACACCCAACACTGCCCTGACCTTGAGGAGATAAGACCAAGGATGAGAAAAGCAGAAGCACCTGGCAAAACAGGAGGATAGGAGGAGAAAAGCAGGGTGCTGAAGGAAGAAACACAAGAGAATCAACAGACAATTAAAAGTGTTTGAAGTGCACGTGGACAGACTCTGGGTTTGAGCGTGGGGCCGATGAGAAGTGCCCTGGGTGCGTGAGCAGTGCTGTCTCGTGTATAAATACAGCCTGTTGCACTTCATAAAGTGACTTCTGATTACAGCCACATTGGCTGTGCTGTCGGAGTCCGGCCCTGCACTCTACACAGAGTCGTGGCCTTCAGCTGGTGTTAAGAACCCACTGGCACAGGAGCAGCATCAGAAAACAGTGCCAAGGGCTCTAGTGGCTGGAGAGACCGACCCGCAGCAGCTTCAGCCTCGCATCTACGACCTTCCTCAGAGCTGGATGGTGCCTGCTGAATTCAGCCTTCTCCAGATCATTCAGAGCTGTCAAGCCCCGAGTTGGGTTGTGCTCTTTAACTCAACAGCTGGCAGATGGTGGCCTTGATGCTGGGTTGATGTGTGCATTGGGCAAGGGGCACTGCAGGTCCCTACACCAGGAGGAAAACCTTGGTGCTTTCTGAGGGAGGCAGTGCTGGAATCTTGGCTGAGGAGTCTTCTCAGATTCGGCCAAGTCCTCCTGGCTCAAATTTGCACCTGTATTGAAGGAAGCTGGATGTGCCTAGGGTGATGTGAGCCAACGATGTGCCCTTGTGGCCCAGAAGGCCAGTGGCATCCTGGGGTGCATTCTGAAGAGTGTGGTCAGCAGGTCAAGGGACCTTCTCCTACCCTCTACTCCGCTCTGGTGAGGCCCCACCTGGGATACTGTGTCCAGTTCTGGGCACCCCAGTTCAAGAAGGACACAGAGCCACTGGAGAGAGTCCAGCACAGGGCCACCAAGATTATTAAGGGAGTGGAGCATCTCCCTTATGAGGAGAGGCTGAGGGAGCTGGGTCTCTTTAGCCTGGAGAAGAGGAGACTGAGGGGGGATCTCATTAATGTCTATAAATACGTTAAGGGCGAGTGTAAGGAGGATGGAGCCAGGCTCTTCTCAGTGTCATCCACTGTTAGGACACGAGGCAATGGGAGTAAGTTGGAGCACAAGAGGTTTGGGGTAAACACAAGGAAAAACTTTTGTGGGGTCGAGCACTGCAGGGTCCCCTGCTGGAGGAGGAGCTCTGAGAGCAGCACGATGCCATCAGGACCAGGTATCAGCCCAGGAAGACTCTGCACCAGTGGCCACAGCCCCCGGGGATAGCAGTGCCAGGGCTGGCAGGCAGTGTGGTGACCCCTCACCAATAAAGAGGCAGAGCTCTGCTCCCAGCCTTGTCCTTGCCCTCCAAGCAGCAAAGGGCGCCATGAGGTTGAGCAGAGCAAGTGGTGGCGAGCAGGATGGGAGCTGGGAGAGCACCAGAGGTGCCCTGTCCCAGCCCGGGGCTGTCTCTGCCTCCCTGCTGGGGAGGGGGTGGTGGTGTCAGCCCAGGGCACTGTTTAGGGGGCTGCAGCGACCTGTTCCCCCAACAGAGTCCACACTCTGTCCACCCTATCACCTCCTGAGGACCAGGGCTTCCTCCCTGGGGAGTCCATGCTACAGTGGCATCTCACCTTGGCCTGGTCCCAGCTGGGAGAAAACCACAAGAGCCCTCCTCAGGTCCCTTCCCCCCTGCAGCTCCACGACCTGGTGCCTCTCTCCTGGCTAATGTGTCCCATCACCTCTCCTACGGGGACAGACTGAGAGAGTTGGGGTTGTTCAGGCTGGAGAAGAGAAGGCTCCGGGGAGACCTTCTTGTGGCCTTCCAGTATCCGAAGGGGGCTACAAGAAAGCTGGGGAGGGACTTGTTAGGCTGTGGGGCAGTGATAGGACTGGAGGGCATGGATTAAAACTAGAGATAGGTCGATTCAGGTTGGACATCAGGAAGAATTTCTTCCCCAGGAGGGTGGTGAGACACTGGCACAGGTTGCCCAGAGAGGTGGTGGAAGCCCCAGCCTTGGAAGATTTGAAACCCAGGCTGGATGGGGCTGTGAGCAACCTGCTCTAGTGGGAGGGGTCCCTGCCCATGGCAGGGGGGCTGGAACTGGATGGTCTTTAAGGCCCCTTCCAACCCGGACAGTTCTATGATGCTATGATCCCTGGACACCAGGCCAGCTCTCCTCCTCCACCACCCCACCACCCCTGTCTGAGCAGCAGGACCAGCCCCACAGGGGGAATTCAAGGTGGGGTGGCCCAGGGTTTCCACAGGACAAGTGCCTACCCACTGCCCTTTGGAGATGCTCCATGGCCAGCTTCTCTCTCCATATGTGACTTGATTATTCCTTAGGGTAGCACGGCTCTACAGAGGGACCTGGACAGACTGGATCAATGGGCCAAGGCTACTGGATGAGTTTCAATAGGACCAAGTATCAGCTCCTGAATTTTGGTCACAACAACCCCAGGCAGGGCTACAGGCTTGAAGAGAGGAAAGGACCTTGGTGTATTGATTGACAATCAATTGAGTATGAGCCAGCAGTGTGCCCAAGAAGGCCAAGGGCATCCTGGCCTGGATCAGAAACCATGTGACCAGCAGGACCAGGGAAGTGATCCTGCCCCTGTACTCGGCCCTGGTGAGGCCCCACCTCGAGTCCCGTGTCCAGTTTTGGCACCTCAGTACAAAGGGACACGGAGGTGCTGGAGCAGGTCCGAAGGAGGGCTGCTGGCCTGGCGAAGGCTTTGGAAAGCACACCCTGGGAGGGGCGACCGAGGGGGCTGGGGCTGTTTAGCCTGGGGAGGAGGACTGGGCTGCAGCTCCTCAGCTCAGTCCTGCTGCCTCCGGCCAGCATCGTCTCCCTCGTGACACGACAGTTATTTTCAGCACTGGGAGAAGAGATAGGCTGCAGAATGTACAGCCCCTGGATAAGCTCTGCACTGCTCTCCAGTCAAGCTGTGCAGAGCTGGCATTTCCTAACACCAGAGGAGGTTTCAGTGAACCCCAAAGTGAACTGCTTGTCTTTTGGTGCCCACCAGGGCCACTTGTTTTCCCTCCTGACTGCTGTTTGCTGTCAAGTCCCCTCACAACCCTTCCCTGTGCCTCCAGAGCCCCCAGCCACCCTCTAGCCACCCTGCCCATCCTCACCCCCCTCCCAAACACAGAGCACACAGGGTTGTTTAAAACTGACCCGGTTTATTGTGCCCCTTGCCCTGCCAGGCAGCCCTGCCCTGCAGCGAGCGTGGGGGCTGCACTGGGCCCCATCCCCCAGCACTAACAGCAGTACAGTAAGGCAGAAGTTTTAATTGTCCAGAAAGAAAGAGGAGCCATTTACACAACTGCCTGGGCACCTCCAGGTGCTTTGTACCAGGTGCAGTTTGGTGTGGATGTTGTGACATTCCCAGCCCTTTGGACTTCCCTTTGCCCAGGCAGCAGCGAGGCGGCTTTCCCACTGCAATTACCGCTCCCAGTGCCACCAGAACCAGCAGGGCACACCACCAGCCTGGGGGCTCACCCCAGCAGGCAACACTGAGGGGGTCTGCAGCAGCAGCTCTAAAATGAGCAGGTGTGAGCACAGAGAGGGGAGCCACGGGGGAAGCAGGGGGTACTGCTTTAACCAACTCCTCCCCAGACAGCCACAAGATCCCATCACTGCCCTTGCAGGAGGGTGACGTGGGAAGTGCAGATCCTGGAGTGGCAAGCAGCCGTGCAACACCTGGAGTGCAACAACTCCACAACAGCCGTGGCTGAGGCTCCTTCTGGATGTGGTCTGGGGCTTTACTGGGGAGATTTTGACACCACCTGGTCCCTAGCCCCAGCAGGCAGCTTGTTCATTCCATGTCCAGGCTGCTGCCCTGAGTGATCCCAATGGCACTACCAAGCTTTGTCACCCGACAGAAAGCAGGAGCAGGAGGAGCATCTCCACAGCAGTGTTCCCTCTTCTGAGCTCCTGCACAGCTCCTGACATTCAAGTGTCTCTGCTGCTTCCACAGGACACAGCAGTTAACCAGCACTCACCCTGCTCCTGATGTCACCCTGGTTCCAGTTCTCACCAGTGTCTGAGCACCAAATTACCTGGGGCAGCAGCTTCAGCTGTCCCTCTTCCAACAGGTCATTCATCCTTGGTCACTGATTTGTCTCAAAAGCATCCACCATGCCTGAACAGATGTGATTTTTCCAGATCCCACAACAGCAGAACCAAGAAACGGCATCAGCACCCAGGGCTTAGGCACCAGGTACCAGAGATTGCCTTCTGCCAAGCAGGAGCATTACTGGTCAAAGCAGTGAGGGGGACATTTCCAGGAGAAGCAAACATCTCCAAGAAGCAGTGATAGTAAACAGCTTACAGTCCAAGCTCTTTCTGGGCCAGAGATTCAGCCCTGGTTTTAGCTCAGACACTTTCTCCAGTTCCTGCTGGACTGCCCAGAGTTGATGGCTGAGGTCGCGGTGAAAAGCACAGCTGAGGGAAAAAAGGAGATGCTCCAACAGAAACACTGCAGCTTCTACTTGTAGCTCTTACAGGCTCTGCCCTGAGCCCACAGCTCAGGAGGGTAGTCCCAGAAGAACCTCAGCCCTTTCTTTCAGTAGGTACCATTGTCAAAATCAGAACTCATTCAGGGAACCTTCCACACCCTCCCCACATACCCCAAGCTTCGCATGTTCCTCAGCCTGGTCCATGTCCCAGGGAAAGGTGGGCACAATCCTTATTTCAAAACAAGCATGGCCTCTGTCCCATCTTGCCTTGTCAAATGCAGTCCGTGAGTGAGGTAGTACTCGCGTCGGAGGAAGGCATAGAAGTAGTCCGAGATGAGCAGGATCTGCAGAAGTTAGATGTTCAGACATATCAGTGATGCTTCAGAACAAGGAATGAGAAGACATGTGTTTGTGATGGAGCCTGGAGGGGTTTAAGAAGTCCTTAGGCTGCCCATCACGCTTTGCGAGGGGCGACGCTGATCCCGTGAACACTCCTTGTCCACTGCCTGGTAGCAGTAAGTCCCAGGGGACTTAACTGACCTCTTTGTTGTGTTACCAGCATGTTCTTACAGACATCTCCAGTAAGGAGACAGCAGCTCCATGAACTGGCTAAAATACATGACAACGGCAGGTCCGTCTGTGCCACAGCTTCACAGACCATCTCAGCCCCACCCACAAGACTCCCTCCATGTCACACAGTCTAACCCAAATGCTGAAAGTCTCCTGCTGCTGACTGCTATTAAGCACCTTGTGATTGCTTTTGAATTGTCTTTTCTCCTCAGAGAGGGTAAGAAGCTTGCAGACAGCAGAAGGGAGACCACAGCTCCCAGGGCAGCCTTGGCACACAGGAGCTTGAACAGTTTAACACAATAACACTTACCTGGATAAGGGGTGAAGAGCTGAAATGTCAAGGCTGTGGCTTCACAGCACAACGTGCAGGAGCAACACCAGATGCCAGCATTTCTCCCAGCCCATCACTTCTGCAGCTCCTCCCTGCCCTGTGTTCTCGTGCCCTCTGCACGGCAGCCAACCCTGTGTGTTCCATCTGTGCAGCGTCTCCCACTCAGTGGTGAACAGAGTGGGTGCCCCCCAGACTTTCCCCTGATCCACACTGCCCCACACACAGATGCTGGCACCAGCCCGTGTTGCTCAGGAGATGGGGCACCTCAGGCTGGCACTGCCACCGGCCACGCTGCAGCGTGAAATCACAACCGAAGCGCCAGAGAACGGCAGCAAAAACAGAAACCTGACGTGGATATCACAAGGCCCCTCCCCTCCTCAGCCTCACTTGGGCTGTACTGAGGCACTGGTGGGACTGCTCCCTTGCCTAAAGGCACCGAGAGGCAAGAGTGGCTCTCAGAGGTGTTTCTAAAGCAGTCACCTTGGGCAAGGTGGCTCTGGAGGGGCAGCTGGGCTGTTGCCAGTGCAGTAGTGCCATTTGTCACTGAGCCTCTTGTAGTGTGACCCTTCCCCAGGAATGCTGACCTCCTCCACCTGCAAACAGCACCACATGCCTAGAGGGGAAAGATTTCTGGTGCCAGAGCAGCTATTGTCCCACCACCCAGATGCTGCTGGGTGCAGCGCTACGGGGACAGAGGGTCAGGCTGTCAGCTGGAGCCTGCTGGGGTTACTGTTGAACACAGCTCCAGTGGCAGGACGGGAGGATGCGGAGGGACCGTGTGGGGACTGAGGGAGAGAGAAACAGGGCTGCAGGCTGCTGAGGGCAGAGGATAAAGCATGAAGGAGAACAGGGAAAGGCAGAGGTGCCCAGGGAGAGGGAAAACAGCCACGCTTCCTCTGTCTGCTTGTTTTGCTGACTACCACAGCTGACTAGTGACATGCTGTATCAATATGGTTGACTTTACTTTTTACTAAACTTCTCTGCAAATGTCTTAATGGGAAAAGAAAGAGCTGAGGTCAGTGGGTATGAGGGCTAGTTCTTTCTCACAAGGAAATAAGAAAGCAGATTTTTGCTCTGTCTGCATTTACACAGAACACAAGACCTTGCAGGATATGCTATGACTTTCTCAGGTAGGAAATCAAATCCCCCTTTAATATCAGTACCTGCCATCTCTAAAGCTTTACTATTCCTTTAATTCCACAGCAAGACATGCAGCTGGAGAGCTAAAGAACCACTCCCCATTTCCTACAAGCCCTCATTAGTGGTACCTCTCTCAATACCCCACCCACCCAGCCCCGCACCACGTGGAGTCTCTTTTTGCTTTTGCAGAAGGGGTGTTTGTCCCCATTTATCAAGGGGGTAGGGAACATATGAGCAGATGATTTTCAGCCCTGGGCAAAACTACTCCTTTAGTTTTAGGACCAGCAGACATACATAAAAGGCTAAGGCATATTCAAAATAAAGGCAGCTTTAACGTGAAATGGACACTCTGCTCACCCACATGTGAAATTGTCCCAGGGCTCAGGGACATAAGAAGTAGCACAGAGAAGAAGAAGGACTTAGAAAAGGTTGTAGAAACTGTGTACGCTGAATCCCACCCTCCAGGGGTGCTGAGCTCCTTCAGGCTAGCCAAAGGCATGTGCGTATCCAGAACGGCCTTGAGCGAAGCAGAAGAGCAAGTCCTGGCATGACAGGGACCCCACAACCCTACATTCAGAAAACCTAGCTCAGAAAAGTTGGTGCTGTGTCCCTGTGTAGGGGCAGTTCCACCTGCCTTATGTCCAGCCCCCACTGCTGCTGCCCCGTGTTTTTTACCATTTCCCCTCTTAGCTCACCTTCTCCATTCACCTGTGCTCTTAGTCCTGCCAGACTGAGATGCTTTTCCTCTGCTACCAAGGAAAAGACCATGTAACCTGCAGCACAGTCTAGGTGGATTGTCAAGCTATAGCTCAAATACTACAAGAACTCTTTGCCATTAGTGTGCCAGGAGGTGAGGACTAAGCAGGTTTCAGCTGGAGCAAGGAGAGGCAGGAAGCTGCTCTGCAGGACTACAAGGGATGTGAAGAGCCAGACACACCCTGCAGAACTCACTGCTGCTGACAAGACACCCGATGCAGTGACCTACCCAAAGCACAGCCTTCTTTGCCTCGCTCTACTAACCTGCCCTATGTTGAAAGTCAACGTGATGGCATAATAAAAATTGGAGTTGGCACTTCCTGCATAAATCCATAGATGCCACAGAACGGGGAACAGGAGGGAGCAGACAATGAGCACACATGACAGGATGAAGATGTTCCGGAGGACTGAAAAAGAAAACCCAGCTGTTAAAACAACGCACTGCTGAGCAGCCATGCTCACACCATCAGCAATGGTATCCAGGGTGTGTGCAGGGGGGGAGAGGCTCTTGCCAACACATACTTCTCTCCAACAGGCTTTCACAGTTTGCTTCAATAATTTCCTGGATAGCTTTCTAAGAAACCCACTGTACTTCCCCTGAAAATAAATACTTCTGCCTTTGCTTGAGTGTGCAATCCTCATTTATAGCTCTTTCCTTCTAGGTCCTGTTTCCAAATGCTCTTCCTTGGAAGACTTTGGTTTTTTGGTATTTATTATTGTTCATTATATTACTACAGCAACTAGCACTCTTGAGAAGGGCCTTTCCACCAGCATCACGATTCAGAGAGCTGAGCACATCACTCCTTAGCCACGTCAAACTGACGGCAAAGGAAAAAAAAATGAACCTATGGGCCACAAGAAAAGAGGCACTTTCTCGGGAAGTGGTAAGGACATGGAAGCATCATAACAAGAGGAAACTCATATAGGCCAAACGTGTTGACAAGCACATGCCCTCAAGAGGTGCAAGTACAGCCAGAGTCCATTAGTCTGTGTCAGTATGTGTTAGATGGACAAAAGAAAAAAGCACAACTTTGTCTAAAAGAGCTAGGCCAGAAGAGATTGTTTTCTCTGAACTATTTATACCTGTCCTTTGGCAGCAGCATTATAATTCATCCTGGCACTTGTGTGGCTGTGCTTGCCTATAGCTCAGCCCATGCTCCTGAAGATGACTGAAGGACTCCTGATCATTCTGCAGCTGAGGGGAGCTATCTGAAATTTTAAGGGCATTGTAACAACCAAACCTGTTCATACCCATCTAAACTTCTTGTTCAGTAGGTCTGTTCACTCCCTGTGGGGTGGGAACATGTGACAGATGACTGTCCCTCTTGCTGGTCATAGTCCCCCTACCTGCAGGCTTGGAACATGCAACTGAACTACCCTGAATCTGGACTTCTCAGAAGAGCCTCACTGGTGATGGCTGCGACATGCTCAGCACTAGCCTGGCACTTCCTGACCCATTTTATCACAGCTGTTTTGGTCTTAGGTTTCCCCAGTCCAAAACTAATACAGCAAATGGTCTCCCAGTCTCTTGACTCCTGATGATGCCTCCTGCCATAATCTTGCTGTCCATAATCACAGTTGGCCTGGGTTAGAGAAGACTGCTTTAAAAGGCCTGGACAACCTAGAAGGATTGTTCAAAGCAGTTGGTTTAAGCAAGAAACACCAGGAAAAACACAGCACTTCCAAGTGTCCTCAGTGTAGCAGGTTCTAGAGACTGAGTCTGAAAATCACCAGGAAGCTCTCTGGTTATTCAAAGAGCTAAAGAGGTTCTTTATGATGCACTTAAGAAAAACTTGACAATTGCTTGGAGTAACTCAGTTACTTTCATTCTAAGCAAAGAAGCAGATGCAGAACAAAGACCGACTGCAAGGGGCAGGATTTGAAGGCTGAGGGACAGACTGCAGGAGCAGTGTTCAAGTTACACAGCCTTCAGTGGGAGTGAAGCATTTGAAGGATGGATGGCATTTAAGTAAGTCACATCCCTCATATGGGACTGTAAAAGGTTCTTCCAAAAAAGTTAATCTTCAAAACAACTTGGAGAGAGGGGGAAGATAAGGTGTAAGTGAAAACTCCCTCCTCAACCAATCTCAACCCTAGTCCTAAAGACTTGCTAGGGACAGTATCACCAGAAAAACCAAGCCTCCTTCCAGACACCCCAAGGAGGCCACGGCCTGGATTGGTTCAGTGGTGCCATTTATCAGACAGGCCCCTTCCCGTTCCAGGTAAGGAACAATCAAACACAAAGAACTTACATCTGTAGAGGTGACTCCAGACTGGGAGGAAGGCCATGTACAGTGCAATGTCTCCCACAGTGGGATAGGACTTGAAGATAGAAATGATGGCAATCTGGACAAACATGAAGAACACAGGGTGTTCCCTAGGAGGGAAAACACGGAGCATTAGACAATGCAGTAGGGTCTCTGGAAACTGTAAATAAATACCAGCAAGGGCACAAACATACTGTGGGATAGGCTCAAAGAGGCTCTTGCACCCCTGTTCTCTCCAAACAGGCGTCTGAGTGCTGGGTGGGGTAGAGTGAGCTGCTCTGCAGAGCAGCAGTGTAAGGGGATGCACATCTGCTCCCCACGCTCACACAGGAGCTTCGTGACTCAACCCCACATACGTTCCTGCAGTTGGCCATCTGGGCTGCTCTTCCCCAGCTCTGCCTCATTCACTGAAAATCAACCAGCACCTCCTCTCCAAAGGTTATTTGGAGAAGCCCATAGTTACCCTTCTGGTCTGTCATGATGTCTGTGTCCACTCCAAGTCACCAGGATAAGCTCGCTGAGAATCCAGGCATTTAGCGGGTGTTTTTCTCAGAAAGAGGGTAATGTTGTCAGTGCAGTCTTCTAGGAATGTCTCCAAGTTTTCACTTTTTTTTCCCTGACAATAAAGAACTTGAAGCTCCAGCCCAGAGTTCTTGCTTTCTGACTACACTGGCTTGCTCTGGCAGGGAGCAGGCACCCCTACAGCCTAAGCTACTGCTCTCTCCTTTGATGCCTGTAACACATCTATTGCACAGCAGAGCCCAAATCACTCTTTGTAAGAATAAAGATTGAAACTTTGGTAAATGAGAAGGACAGGCCCTGTTAAAAACTCCAATTTGTTCAGGCTTGCAGATCCAGGCCTTTGATGCCAGCCTTACAAGCTTCCACCAGACAAATACTAGCAGAGAGTAAGGATACCATCAGAGAAACATACTTACTTCAGCTTTATTGCCAAAGGAATGGTGTAGAAGAACACATTGATTTGAAACACACATATGAAGAAAAGACTAAAGTGTTCAAACATCTCCGCAAAGAAGTACCAGAAAAGGCCAATATTGGGAGTCAGGTCTGGAACGGAAAGGCTGAAATTTAAAAAGAAACATCAAGGTAGCATTTTTAAAAGGTTGTTTTTCACTGCCCTGCTTCTGTTACATTAATTAATCATTGCTTGCTACTGGATGGAGGACCTGGATTTTAAATCTCTGGAAGAGAAACCAAAGGGGTGAAAATCTGAAGGGAAAAGGGACTAATCCTTCCCTATGCCCCTGCAGCATTTAAACTGTTCCCAAGCAGGCATTTCTCCAGAGACAAAAGTATTTCACGGCCATGGTAGCTTAATGGTCATATCCATTTCCAGACAACTCAGTGGAAAACATCTCCTGTCCTTGCTAATTCTTGATGTTAATTAATTGACAGAAGTTGGCTAACACTTGCTCTTCTCCACATAGTCTTTCTTTTCCTGCATTGCCAGTAAAATCACAGCTCACACATGCCTTAGGATGGGGAGTGGGGCACCTGTGTCTGACACACAAGAAACAAAATAATAGGGGCGAGCCAGAAAACCAGTAAGAATCCTTATACTTACATAAACCCGTAAACAGATGGGATAAAATCCCAGGAGTTGAGGAGGAAGAAGGAGAGGCAGACGATCACCACCAGGCTGCACAGGTACAGGGCTGCATACTGCATGGTGTAGAGCCAGAAACTTTTACTTTTCAGTTTTATTGGTATGAACTGACGCTGAAAATGAAACACAAGCAGGCAGATACTCCTCATTAGGTGGAAAGCCACAAGAAAGCCTGAGTATTCAAACAGTATTTTAAATTGATGAAAGAAAGTATCAAAACACTGGCACAATGGCACTGGAAGGAGCAGCTCTCAAGCACAATTTGCTTGATGTCCTTCATTCTGGACAGTTAAGTCATACACACTGCACACACTTCCGGAACTGTGCTTGAAAATACAGTAGCTGAGCTGGTCATTGCTGGTTGCAGCGAGTTGTCTCATGCACACAATGCAATATTTACACCCCCCTTCTCACAACCACACTTGTATCTTAGATGTCTGCAGTAGCATCCCGCTGGCTGCGTGAACCCACACTGACTGGGTGACAGAGCCTTGCTCCATGACCCCACCACCCTGAGAGGCCAGGCCTCTGGCACTCATGATCTGCTGAAATCAGGAAAAAAAAAAAAGAACATCCAGAGGGTTCCCAAGCACAAAGTACAAAAGACACAGACAACCACTGCAGTCCTGCCACTGCCACATGTCCTGACAGGTCAACCACAAGCCCTTGTCCCATAACACGACGCATGGGTATCTCACAAGAGGTCCCCTGACTGCATCTCTAAAGACAAATACACACACGGGGGCAAGCACCTTGGGTGTTTGCTCAGAGTTCAGCAGTTCCAAGCCAGTGCTGTAGCTTTTCCATTTGGCACTGGGGTTACACTGGCTGAAGAGTCTCAGAGAGCCAGCTCACTCTGAGGGGGGCTCTGTAAAGCATTCTGTTTCCTCAGTCACAGTGTGTTTAATGCCACTTGTTGAAACAACAAGCAAGTTTCCCATGGATTGTTGGCAGGATAGATTGAAAAGCATTGGAGAAAAGCTATTTAATTCTGTACAAAGAATGCAAGAAAGTTCATTTAGAAATCTGGATAAAAGAACACACACTGACAGGCATGATGCCCTTTAAAAGTTGCAAATTAGGCATTTGTGTATCAAAGCACTTGTGCTTGTGAACACAATGCTTGGACTTGACTTTGACTGAAGCTAAAAGAGAACAAATGAGACCAAACTATAAAATATATAAAGTAAATGTTCCTAAAAATTATCAGACTGAGAAAGCAACCTTGACTCTGTGGAAGTTCTTGTCTTGCAAAAACAAATAAGAAAATTTCTGAATAAAAAGTAGGAGACATTCATGTCAGACAGGGGGGGAATGGATTAGAACTAGTCTATTGTCTTTTGAACTAGATTAGTTCATTGTCTTTTGGAGCTCTGAGATTAGAGAATTGGCTGTAATGAGCCTGTAGTTAGGATCAGCCTATAAACACCATGAGGGAAACAGGACAATAGTAACCAAAGACTGGTGAAACACTCAACAGCAGAACTTCCAGAATGCCAGAGTTAATAAAAATGGTCCCCGTGTGATCTGTGAACTGGGATAAGAGCCCTCTGCTAGCAGTCACAGCCTCACCTTGCTCCCATATCAGAACAAGACGAGCAAATGATCTGTTCTCATTAAGTGCATTATAATTTGGACTCTTAGTTAGGTCATTATTTGTATTATCAGCACAAGAGCTGAGAGAGACCTGTGGGAAGCATGCAGGCAAAGTGGTGACCAATTCACTCACTAGCAAAGAGCTGGCTCAGCTCTGGGCCCTGCCCCTGCCTGCAGACGTGCCCACCCACCTGCTGCTGGGCTGCCTCTCCTGGAGCAGCATTGAGGTGCTGTGCAGCCACGACTGAGCAAGGCCAGCTCTGCTGGAATTCAGGGGTCCTGCTCATGGGGAGGAAGAAAGGGCAATGGCAACCAGCCACTTTCACAAGCACTTGCCTTTTGCATTAAACTCCCAATCAGCATTTCTGAGTTTGGGCGATTCAAACACATTCAAACACAGCTCAGTGATCCACGTCAGGGCACAGAAAACTCTCCAGCTCTAAAATCATCATTGCTATTGACATGACACAAACAGTAGCACTTATTTCAGGCAAGCTAAACACCAGCCAGGTCTTTAGATGACTTTCTGTTCCATTCCCTCTATGCTTCCTCCATCCCCATTAATGCTTCAGACTTCCCATGGCTTGAGGAGAGTCACTTTTTCTGAAAGTCAGGACTTGCCCAACTCCCTTCTCAATAGCCAAGGCACATCCCTGCACAGCTACAAGGCAACAACAGGCACCAACAGTTAGAAATCATCTACCTGTAGAAGATAAAGGAGTGCTGGAGCAAACAGAGTGAGAGGGTAGAGTGACTGGTATGTTGCTAAGGCCAGGAATACAGCACTGAGGAAGGCACTACCTGCAAAGAAAAAAAACAAAACAAAACAACATTCATTTGTAAGGAACATTTAATATAAAGAGCCTTTAATATATAAGAGCCTAAAGACAGGAACTCCAAATGGAAAGAAACATTTAACCTTCTACAGAGGCTTTATAAACATCAGATCAGTTAAAGGCATTTTTAGCAGAATGTGTTCTGGAGAATGTCCTTTTTTTAACTACATTTGGAATGGAGAATGACTCACATCAAGGAGATTATCCCACAAGAATGAACTGCTGACTGGTTTCTATCTCCTGTCATTCACATACAGAGATTCCTGTAATTCAGCCTATGTATAGCCCACGCAGGCTGCTGTTATGCATGAGATGCATTCACCTAAGTTCTATCCCCATGAAACAGCTGTTACACTGGGCACGCTGAACAACCTCGTCACCAGAATGTGTCAGGGACCTCAGCAAAGCTCTGCCAAAGACAGCAAGCAAAAAGGCTGCAGCTGAAGGAATGATGTGGCATTAGCCCTACTTTACAGACACCAAAACTGAAGCACAGAAAGAAAGGATTAGCATAGCTTTCCCAAGTGGTCTTAAAAACATTAATGCCTTTATTGAGGAACTTTATTTGAGGTGACCCAGGTTGAGCCAAGTGAGTACACACATTGCCCAACTGCCAACACCAGAAATCAAGTCCAAAAGGCCCCAGGTTAAACGATAAAAATGCAAGCACTCAGTGCAGTAGCTGGTTAGAGCTTTCAGTTTTATGTCACTTGATGCAAGTAATCTGTAAACATACAGCTCAGACACCACAAATCCTGACTCAGTGCACTGGACTAATTGTCAGCCTACTGACCGAACGCTGGGTCAGCTTCACTCTGCTTCCACCTCTGGAGAGAGAAAATACAGGCTACCTGGTGATGGACCTTCTCCATTCTTCAGCTACACTCTCCCAGACAGAAACCTCCCTGTCTTCTATTTCATCAAGTGTTCAGTTCCACACAGATCTAAAGGCTTGGTACCTAGAAATCACAGTGAGAATCTGATGACCTCTCTTTGCCCGCTTTAAAACCGAGAGGCTGCCACACTCCCAGTCAGGGAGAACACAGGGGCACAGCCACGACAGCTCTGTCTGTGACTGAACTATTCATCCTGTGGTATCAGTGAACAGCCAAAAATGAGTGTAACTAAACAGACCCCACTCATTTGCTTTTGCAAATGCATTTACATCAAACACCTTCCTGCCTCGATTAGTAGATAATTGGAGGAAAACTTTCATTTGGCAACACTAATAAAAACAATCTGTATCGGCTTTCTTCACAGTGTCTGGGTTTGGGCACTGCTGAAGACAAGAGAGCAGACTGACCTTTCCTCTGATCCAGCAGAGAACTCCTAAAACTTACAGGACAAGTACAAACCAGACATTGTTAAAAACCTTTAGCTCTGGGAAGCCATAAAAGGAAGAGAAACATGGCATTATACACAAAATGAATGAAACTGCTATTCTGTCATAATCTGTCGGGACGGCTCTTTGGTTACTGTTTCTGTTTCCCCAAAGCTCAATTAGCTCGTTTCAAACCAAGATTAGAACTGTAAGCAAAAGCCAAATAATAGCTGCAGGCAACCACTTGCTCTTGAGTAGAAGTTCAAAGATACACTTTGAAACTAAATTGTGTACACCACTTCCGAATGCACATTCACGTACAAAAGAAAGAGCAGCAGAGCATTATGTCCTCCTACACACAGACACACATTTCTTCACAAACAGAAAAATATTTCAAGTCATCCAGGAAAAGGAGTCTGGTTTAGAGACTAAACTCCTAGGTGCACTGAGGTGAAAGTAAGTTTTGACCCGACTATAAAGTCTCTTGATCTTCTGATTTGAGGTGGAACTTTGACCTTGCTCCAGCCATGTTTCTGCTGTGCTTCACTAAGATCTTTGTAGCATTTGTACCTGGAAAGTTCCATCTTGATTTACTTTCTACTACTTTTCTGATCTTTATAGCACGTTACAAACGATTTTTTCTTCATGGAGTTACCTTTTATTGTAGCTAAAATGAAGAATGCAGTGACAGTGTTGTTGATGGCGCAGGTAGACTTTGCCACGCAAGACATCACGGTGTAGGGGTTTAACAGATAGCTGAAAAACAGCAAAGCTCAAGTTACATTCAAAGGAGATAGCACTTCATTAAAGAGACGTTCAAAGGAAAACCAGATGCACTTGGCCATTTCTTTTTCTTTATTTACACATGATGGGATCCTCTCATCATCACATTAACTCAGCTGAACAGGTTCTTTAGTCTGGAGCAAAAATCGGATCTCTGGACTTGTAGCCTTGGATGAAGTGGCCACAGGGAGCACACTGGAGAAAAGGAAACAGTTGGGAAGATGTCCAAAATGCAAGTTCTAGCCTAGAAAATGACTACCAAAAACATTTCTTGCTTTGCAAGAACACTGTACATTTATTCAGTCAGACCTAGGATTATTGGGCCCAAAGTAAACTCTTCCTGCTACTCACGTCTACTGGCTCTGAAGAAGTAAAAAAGGCACATGGGCACATGTCCCAGCCATGGGACAGCAACGGGCACTTGTGGCCAAGAGGGCAAAGGGTCTCCTGGGGTGCATTAAGAAAAGGGCATCCAGCAGGTCTAGGGAGGTTCCCCTCCCCCTCTACTCTGCCCTGGTGAGACCACACCTGGAATACTGTGTCCAGCTTTGGGCTCCCCAATTCATGAGAGACAGGGATCTACTGGAGAGAGTCCAACAGAGGCTAAGAGGATGATTAAGGGACTTGATATCTCCCCTATGAAGAAAAGCTGAGATCTGGGGGTATTTAGCCTGGAGAAGAGAAGGCTGAGAGGGGATCTTATTAATGTCTATAAATATCTGAGGGGTGGGTGTCAAAGGAAAGGGGCCTGTCTCTTTTCAGTGGTGCCCTGTGATAGGACAAGGAATAATGGGTATAAATAGAACACAGGACATTCCACCTCAACATAAGGAGAAACTGTGAGGCTGATGGAGCCTGGAACAGGCTGCACAGGGAGGCTGTGGAGTCTCCTTCTCTGGACTGCCCTGGGTTCTCTGGACTTTGCCTGGGCTGCCCTGGGTGACCCTGCTCTGGCAGGGGGGTTGGACTCGATGATCTCCAGAGGTCCCTTCCAACCCCTCCCATTCTGTGATTCTATGATGTTAGCAGAGCTTCCCCTGACCTGACTGCACCTGCAGGCTCCTGCCATGGCAGAGCAATCACTTCTGTTCGCCATGCCATGATCCGAGCACGAAACCTGCCAGCTCTGAATGCCTGGCATATTTCAATTGGAGTTAAGGAAAGACAGCAAACTCTGAACACCTTTACATTCCAGAATGCAGCCACACGTTAATTAGTAAGGATGTCAGCTCCTTTTGGAAATGAGAATTACAATAGTCTCATTTAACTAGGTTCAAAGCACAGAAAGATGTTTGGAAGGTTTACCAACATATTAAGCAAGATAATGTACCAATCAACCTTGCTAATAATGAAATCAGTCATCAGAATGAACAGTCAGGGCTGATGATTTCCTAATTCTCTCTTTACATTTTTCCTACTTCTCTGAGTCCCAGACTGCCTTTTTCTGTGTTTCCAGTGAGATGCTGCAGCAAGATAAGGGCAATTTAACACAGACTTTGCTGTGGTAATGTGCAACAACATTAAATACAAAACAGTCTGCAATTTACTGACTACCTTTCTTGCCCTGGGAAATTTAGCATTTTACAAAATTCATATGAAAATAAGAAAAAAATGGCAACTTATCTAATTGAAAACTCTCTCTAACATAGAATAATTCAGATAATAATTTATTCATGTCAAAACACCAATGAAAAAAGTAATTTCATGACATTTAAGTACCTGACTTGTATATTAGTTATTTTAGTTGAAGCTTTCTGAAATAAAAAAAAATGTTTAGTATAGAGAGGAACATCAAGACACGACATTTTCACATGTTAAAGGAAATACAGAATCTCGGGGGGGTGGGAATAAAATCTTCAACACCTTTTGAAGCCCCAAATCAGACAGTTAAAACCCAAAAGGAGCTGAGGAACCCAATCAGCCTGCAAGGAGCAATACTTACAATAGAGCTACCTTGAGGGGGATGTAGTGCATTTCCATGGGTGTCTGGATGAGCTCAGCCACATCAGGAGCATATTTATCCAGTTCTATCAGGAGCTTTTGCTTTTTGAACTGAACAAGGGAGAACCAAAGACTGTCAGGTGAGAAAAGCGATTATTTCTTATTACTTGGCATTTCTATTACTGCAGAACATCCGTGAGCCTCAGGCATGAGGCAAAACTCACGTTAGGCGAGGTGTTGTACAAACAGAAGAAAAAACTCCTCTCTTGTCCCAAATACTTAACAATTGGAAGTCAGGAGGAAGCACACGATCTCTACTCATTTGAAATCCCTCTTGACGCAGCTGACAGTGAATTCACCACACTAGAGTTTAATACTCCCACTCTTCCTAAAGCCTGTCTGGATCTCCAACGATAAGCTGACTGTATTAGTTCACTCTTTTGTCTCCATAGAGAGCATCATAGAACAAGACAGATTAGAGAGACAGATTTGGGGTCCCTAAAGGAGATTTGGCAATATAACCAAGACTGCACACTTCAGCGACTTGGTTTCTCATGGGCTTGTATGTTGAACAGTGAATTTATAGCTGGATGGGAGACCAGACAGATGCTGCAGAAAATGTAGCCTCCCTGTTCATGTTGAACTGCTGTCCCTCGAGGAGTGCAGAGAGCACAGCATTGCCTACACAAAATGGTCCTTGAGCTACTTTGAGAGAGAGCTGGGAGGAATCACTCACCCCCAAATACGTGTGCTTACAGTTTGAATGGAACAAGTGATATTTGGTGTCAGACTCTGACCTTGCTCATTAGGATCCTCGGAAAGCTTTATTCCTTCCTTTACACATTTCCAGTCTGTGCATCAGCTCAGGCTGCGTGCAAAAGCAAACCCTGCTCAAGGTAAGACATTCTAGGCTCCAGCTCCAAAACGTGCAGAAGATTGTAGCAGGAGCAGAGGCGAGAACAGAAAGTGCTCAAGTCTTGCCAAATCCACAGTCCAGTAATTACATTCTGCATACTGCAAACTGTCACGACTGAAGGCAGGCCTTCAGCAGATGTTCTAAAATCTCACATCTCCTCTTGTGTGCTGTGACCCCAGACCTGTCTGCATTTCTCTGGCTACTGCATTCTCACAGATTTCTCACATTCTCTACACTCCTTTCAGATCAAAGAATCTACACTGCTGTGATTGTCACCCAAGGGTGGTGTGGCAGCTAGAGACACCGACTTGTTTCATACCACAATATTGCCACAGAAGACCTTAAAATACCTGTTGTTTACCACAATCGGTTCCCGTGTTTATTGATCATCCAGATATAATCAGATTTACTGCAAAAAGGACAGGTTGATCCTTCATCCTCTGGCATGTGTTTTCTTTGGTACAAGATAATAACACTTGCTGGAAGAAGAGGACCAAAACCACTGGTAAGTCAGCTTACCACAACTTTGTTGAAGTCCTGGATGGCCAAGTAAAGGGCAACAGCAGTTAGCACATCAGTTATCTAGAAAAGCAAGGCATAGACAGACTCACTGTAAGCAAAATCTAAAAAGAAATGGAGGAAGAAAATACTGTACAGTACTGCACTGCTGAATAAGGACTCTGATCTGACTCAGCCCACAAGAAACACAAGCTTCAAAACCAGCAGACCACAGGCATGTACACTGTGCTCACACCCTGCTGCTTAACCCCGAAGCCATGAGCTGTAAGAAGATGCTCAGATTCACAAAACAAGAGAATGGGGAGTTAAGGGGAAAGAAACTGTTCATGCAAAGAAGTATGTGAATGCAATAGAGAGAATCAGCAGTCCACCCAGAGCACAGGCAGCACTGGGGCAGTGCCCATCTGGCTGAACCCAGCTGTCCATTAAGCAGGACAGTGCCCTGAGCTGTCCCAAACAGAGCAGGCAGGAGCAGAGTCACCTGCGTGACCAGCACCAAGTAGTTAGCTCTGCAGGAGACCTGCCCAGCAGGGATGTGGGGAGAGAGGCCCCACCAGGTAGCATATGCAGCCAGCTGTATGATTTCTGTCCTTCTGAATTATGCAGAACTCGGAGTAAGTTTACAAGAGACACCTGGAGGACTAACCCGTTAGGGCTCTCTTTGCACGCCTGGGGTTTGGCAGCAGGTTTTAGTGAGAAACACTGCAGTGCAGGGATTAGGCTGGGACCACAGAATATTCTGACCTGCAAAAGGGAATTTGAAACCAAATGCCAACTTCCCATCCCTCTGCAGGGACCCTTACCTAACCAAGAACTCACAAAAAAGAAGGAATACATACAACAAGGGAAGAGCCTGAACATGGGTTTGTAGAGGCAAAACTGCCTTTTCTCATTAAACTGTGAGCTCAGCAGGAATCTGAACTACAGAGAGGCTGAAGGTCCCCAGTTCTTGCAGGAGTAAAAGGAAAGTCAAACTTGGCATTTGACAGAATGGGACCTTTCAAAGGGAGCTTTCCAGGAGCACTTACCATGAACACCAATTCAGCATATTCAATCAGGAAGTGAAAGAGATAGATTATCAGTGGGGTCTGAAAGACAGCAGAAAGGAAACCCACGTCAAATACTGTCCAGATAAAACAACTGGCAGTTTGATGAGAAAAATGAAGTACTATGAGAGGCTGTGAAAGGTAATTCCCCACATCCTCTTCTCCAGTGCTGTTATTTCAGAGTAAAGTGATTCATCAAGGCACATTTACTGGACTTCTTCCTTGCAAAGTTCTCAATACACTCTATAAAAGACAACATCAACTTTGGCAATTATATTCTACTCCAACTTTTCAGTTCTACTAGTATAGTGCTAGAGTTGCAACAGAAAGCATATAAAGACCAGCTCTAGAAAATATTTATTTTCTAGAGAATCTATTTTTTGCAGGTGCTTTTGGAAGTATTTCCTACACAGTTGGTTTCATTGTTTAGTGTGTTCTTTTGAGGAGTCTTTTAAAAAGCAGAAAGCATGTTAAAAACACAAAGCAGCAGAACTACAGTCCTATCATCCTCTTACTCCCACAGCTTTTCCCTTCTAGGGTAAGAGGAAAAGCACGTTTCTGAATTATTCCTATGACTGAAAAGCTTCATCTGGAAGTACTGTAGTTTACATGGTAGAAATTCAGTCTTCACTGTGAGAAAATATATTTCTTTTTAAATACTTATACTTTTAAAATACTGTGGTGGTATAAATAAGGATGGGAAAATATTTCACAGTCTGAGAGAAAACTGTGTTTAAAGAAAGAGAAATTGTTAAGTGAGACAAGTTTTCAGAGGTACACAAAGTGTCTGCCTCCCTCCCAGGTGACACCACGTATGACACTATCTGTTCATAGCAATAAGACCACTCAAGGGCACAAAACCCCACAGGCGCTTAAATGTTTGGAGGAAGATGGTGCTTTCAAGATGAGGAATACACGTACTGCACGCTAGTGCTAACGTTAGTATTTCTGCAGATGCAGCAACTCCAGATGCTGCTAGCCAGTGAAACTGTTCAGACCCACCATGACACTGTCTCTGCCTGCTCTGGCTTCTGCTGACAGAAACATCTGGATGTGAACAGAGTATTTCACTTATTACAGATTTCCCCTATTTTAGACTCTCCTGATGTGGTAGCAAATATTGTGATGTCCCTCTCACCTGCCCAGCAACGAGTCATTTTGTGGTGAACTGCATTTTCTCACTGTGCTGGTCAATACATACACAACTATTGCACAGACAACTACACAACTTCGAGAGAGTTCTCTGAAATCATTGGGACAAGACAGGTCCCCAGCCCTTGCCAGTCTGTGAGCAGTAAGATAAGAAACATGCCACTTGATGATCACATTTAAAATGAAGCATGAATACTGACCTCATGAAAAATAGCTCCAGAATATGGTGAGACCCCTAAATCCAGCAGAGCTAATCCTTCGACCACTGAAACATACAAAAAGCCTGCATTAAAATCCTGTAACGTGGGAAGAGAAAGATCTCGTAACAGCAAAACTATAGTTTTTAAACCACCCACACTCCTAAGACTCTCACACTGAAGCACCATCTGAACGGGTGACAAAGTCTCACAGCTAGAACTGATTTGCTTTCTTACTTCTGTCTGGCACATTTTTTTAGGAACTGAATGGTCAGTTGTAATCTATTTATTTGTTTCAGCTAAAAGTGTCACAGCCAAAATGTTGTGCACTTACCTGTATTTAAATCACATATATGATACTTACTGATTTTACGTCACCTCATATGTGATATATGGAGTCTATGGTGGAGAAATACTTAACTCTAAGAGGACAAATCACATCATAATACAGAATTTGAACCACTTTATCTAATTATATGTCTGAAGACCAGAAACATCCAAAACCACAATAAAAGAACAGAAATTAATACATATTACCAGGTAAAGCTAACAGCTTTATCTGTTGCTGAAACTTCCTGACATTTTGCAGCCTTAATTGAGCCCCTTTGCCACCATGCAATTACAGCTTGTGCTGCAATGCATGCAGATGTTCCTCCCCAGGAGCTCCCCATTGCTGAGCACAAAGGTCTCCCAGGGATTGAGCAGCATATGTGGTGAAAGAAGCTACAGGAAATGGGTCCATTAGTTCAGAGGGAAGGGAGGCAGGAGACTGCAGGAAGCCAGAGGAGGTTCTCAGTTCAGTGATACGCTGGAGAAGTAAATTCCATCTCTGCTGTAAAGATCCCATATGACAGCCCAGACTTTTCAAGGTGATCCTAATTATGCCCCTTACTATCTAGAAGCCCACCTTGATGCTTCAAGACTTAGAAAGTGTGCATCACTGCCAGGGAATTTGAAAGGATGTACTTTAAAATGATGAAGTGTGAAGTGCTATACACTGTGCAGCAGAGACCTCAGGTCATCAAATGCATTCATGCTTCTGACGTTTATCACTCTTTGCCACTGTTTTCCAACCCAGAACTGCAAATAATTTTACCTGCATAATAACTGGATACTATTTTCCCAAAAGTCTGTCTTTAAAACTAAAGTTCCTCCCAAACTCAGATGCTGTAGAGATAAATGCCACAGAAAAGCCTTGATTAAACTGTATCTCATTCTTCACAAGAGAATTTGAATCATGTAGGTACCAACATGTGGGGCCTCCCACTGAACAAGTAAAGTGAAACGGTGAATAGCTCTGCAGGAACCCGGTACCGTGCCATCAAGCTCACACTGCCAGACACTGCCAGCGCAGCTACAGAGTGGTGAAAGCGGCTCTGGCAAGGCTGCTGAAACTACCTACTCAGTACCAGATTCTGTCCTTCTTCCATTTTATGTGCCTCCGTGACACAATCAGTTTGCGTAGGCGAAGCCAGGGCAGCTGCACACAGCGGCCGCAGCCCAGCACTCCTGCCTCCCTCCCGTTCCTCGCAGCCGCCGAGCACTCGTTCTTCCCTGGGGACAACCAGCTGCCGCGGACCGTTTCATGCCGCTTTTTGTCCGGCCCGGGAGAGGCGAGGCCCGTCTGCAGCCCCGGGACCACAGCCCGGCCTCTCCCCGCGGGGCCGTGCCCCAGCCCGGCCTCTCCCCGGGCGCCGGCCCCTGTCCGCCCGCAGGTGCGGCCCCAGGCCCTGGGCTCCCAGCCCCGGGGCCAGCCGCCCCTGGCCCCTCGCCGCCTCCCCCGCGAGCCTCGGCCCGTGCGGCCCCGCCGGGGGAGCGGTGTCCCGGCCCGGGCTCGCCGGGCCTCACCTCGCTTCCAGGCGTTTAGCGGGGAAGCCACCTCGACCCGCTCGGAGATGAAGGCGGCGAGGCTGGAGCGGTAGAGTGCGGCCCGGACCGTCACGGCCACCAGGATCACCAGCACCAAAGGAGCCGCCATCCTCGCCGGCAGACACCGGCTGCCGCCGGCTGTAGTTCCCGGGCGGCGCCGGAGAACGCGGAGCCAATGCCCCTGCCGGCCCGGGGAGACTACACCTCCCAGGAGGCCCTGCGCCGCCGCGCCCCCCAACGTCCCGGCACCGCCGGAGCGCTACGGAGAGCGCGGCGGGTCGAACTTAGCCCGAGAGCGAAGCGGCCAATCCCGGCCCGCCGGGCGAGGGCGGGAGCGGGGGCGGGGGCGGGAGCGGCCGGAGAGGGCAGGGCCCGGGCGCGGGTGCCCCGCGTTCCACGCCGAGCTGCTCCGCTCCGGGCTGCTTTGCTCCCCCTCGCGGGCAGAGCCCTGTGCGCGGCCGGGCGGGCTCTCCGCTTCCCTCCCGCACATCGCCTGCCGCCCCTCTGCCGGGTCCGGCTCCAGTGGCGGGTCCGGCTCCATCCCCTCTCCGGCCCCGCTGCCCCGCGAAGCCATCTTGTGCCTGCGACGGGCAGGAGCTGGCGCCTCGGCCTCCGGCACCCGAGCGTCGCGGCAGCCTCGGGATGAGCTCGGGCAGGCAGCTACGAGGGCGGCCGAGTGCTCCGACCTCCTCCTGCCCCTCAGCTGCAGGACACGGCCTGCGTCCTGCTGGCTGCCATCGGGCTCCTCTCGGCCCGCCGCCCCGGCCCGCTCAGGACAGGCGCCTCAGGGTGGCCGCTCCGGCCCGAGGCGTTCGGCTCTTCGCTCGGCGCTCGGCGCGGCTGGAGCCGGGCCGGGCCGGGCCGGGCCGAGCCCAGCCGGACGCTCAGAAGCGGAGGCTCAGTGGCTTCTGAGCAGCTGTTGGGAAGCCCCACGGACTGTGCCCCATGGACCCCCGCAGGCCCTGCCTGCCTGTGGCTCCCGCCACCCCGCTGCACGCAGCAGTGGGTGGCCGTGGGCGCTGCTGGCCTCGCACGGTGTCGGCAGGCCCTTGGCAAACTGACATCGTCAGTCTGTGTGATTCGACGGGACCACCAGTCTCCAGAGTTTAGGAGTTCTTCGGAGAGTTTCGTACACTACCTTCTCAGCACGCGCTTTCCTGCTGTTTTCCAGTAACATCCCACCCACGTCCCTACAGCCCACCCACGCGAAACTCACCAAAGAGGCCCTTACAACGCCTTGTCTGAAGAGACAAATGGAAGGAAGAGCAAGTAGTCTATTAAAAACTGGACAGAATGAAAATGCGTTTCCTATGGTGTGTGAAGACAACACTTGGTTCCATGTCACAAACCCATAGGAATTACCAACTGTAAATGGCAACTCTAAATGTCGACAGGATTGCCATCCCAAAGAGCTGGCTAAAGTTACACAACATTTACACTGGATTTAAGCAGCTTCAGAGCCATAGTGTAGACTTGGAATCATAGGAATGTTTAGGTTGGAAAAGGACAGCCATTAACCTAGCCCTACCAAGTCCACTGCTAAACCATGTCCCTCAGCACCACATCTACATGACTTCTAAACACATCCGGAGATGGTGACCCCACCACTGCCCTGGGCAGCCTGGGCCAGCCCTTGACAACCTTTTCAGTGAAGAAATTGTTCCTCAGCTCCAACCTAAACCTCCCCTGGGGCAACTTGAGGCTGGTTCTTCTTATCCTGGTGCCTGTTTCTTGAGAGCAGAGCCCGACCCCCGCTGGGTCCAACCTCCTGTCAGGAGATGTCAAGAGCCAGAAGGTCTCCCCTGAGCCTCCTTCTCTGAAGGCTAAACAAGCCCAGGTCCCTCAGCTGCTCCTTACCACACTTGTGCCCTAGACCCTTCCGTAGCTCCGTTGCCCTTCTCTGGCCACGCTCCAGCCCCTCAATGTCCTTCTGGGAGTGAGGGGCCCAAAACTGAACCCAGGATTTGAGGGGTGGCCTCCCCAGTGCTGAGTACACAGGGATGATCCCTGCCCAGGCCTGCTGGCCACACCATTTCTAATACAAGCCAGGATTCTGGTGGCCTTTTTGACCACCTGGGCTCACTGCTGGCACATATTCATCCAGCTATTGACCAGCACCCCCAGATCCTTTTCTGACAGGCACTTTCCAGCCACTCCTCCCGCAGCCTGTCGTGCTGCCTGGGGTTGCTGTGACCCAAGAGCAGGACCCAGCACTTGGCCTGGCTGAAACTCATAGAGTTGACCTCAGCCCATCTATCCAGCCTGACCAGGTCCCTCTGTAAACTCTTTCTACCCTCAAGCACATCAACACTGCCTCCCAACTTGGTGTCGTCTGCAAACTTACTGAGGGTGCCCTTGGTCCCCTCATCCAGATAAAGATGTTAAACGGAACAGGCACCAACACTGAGCCCTGGGGGACACCACTCATGACTGGTCACCAGCTTCATTGAACTCCATTCCCCACCACTCTGGGCCCAGCCAGCCAGTGTGTTACCCAGCAGAGCATCTGCCCATCCAAGCCCTGAGCAGCCAGTGTCTCCAGGACAATGCTGTGCCAACAGTGACAAAAGCTTTACTAAAATCCAGGTAGACAATCCACAGCCTTTCTTTCACCCACTAGGTGGGTCACCTTGTCTTAGAAGCAGATCAGGGTCGTTACGCAGGACCTGCCTTTCATGAACCCATGGGCTGACTGGGCCTGATCACCTGGTTGTCCTATAAATGGTGCGGAATGGCATTTATATCCACTTGCAGAAATGGAGAAAGGCTGAGTGACTCTGGGATGTGGTCCCTAAAGGCCCAGACAGCACAGCATATACTCTCCTCAGAACTGGAGAAACTGGTGGTAAAACACACGCACTTTCTGGACCAAGACCATAGCTGCTCAGAACAGCGTTAATCCCTTCATGGCCCAAAACCAGCTTCAGATAGTCCAAGGAGTGTTTCCTACTGCTCTTGCTCCCTTTCCCGGGGTGGAGCAGGGCATCCATCTTTCCTCAAACGTGGTCCTACCCACTGGCACAGGGCAACAAATCTGGTCCTGAAGCAATAAGGGGAGCTTCAGTGTTCAGCCCGTCAGGTTGCAACTCTTCTGCTCTCAGGCTGCTGGCAAAAAGGTGCTGGTTGTGATGGTAAAACTCATTTCCTGTTAGCATGGGCACCAGCTGCCCATGGGACTTGATGGCCCCGGGACTGACGGGGTTTGCCACATCCTCTGATTAATCAGAGTGGGTTTGTTCAAGTTCATTTCTTTGTACAGGCATCTGTAAGTAGGAAGCCAGAAATGCTGATCTCTCTTCTTTGCAGCTGTTAACAATGGTCTCTTGACTTTTCTGACCAGAAATGCTTTTTTCCCCAGCACAAATGCTCTCCAAGTGCCAGTTCTGATCCCAGATAATTGACAGCTGCCTGAGAGTACCACTTTGCAGAATAATTGGAATACAGTTGTGTGCTTAAGGCTGCATGACTCTGGGATGCTGATGTAGCCAGTCTGACCCGTGCCTTGTGCTTTCCAGCACCTTCTGGGGAAATGGAAGCACTGGGGAAATTCAGGTGATGTCCAAGGACACCAGGAATGGGATGTGAAATCGTGCCACTACACTTCTGTGTTTAACTGGAGTGCAAGAGCCGACCTAAAAGAAACATCAAAAGAATAATTCATGACAAAAGCAGCAAATATTTCTGGAGCATCGGTTCATTCAAATGTTTCTCCAGTAGGAAATTCTGGGTCTAGCAATGGAGTGAATTCATAAGCTAAATTCGTACGTTCAGCCCCCTCAGAGCATCAAATAGGTAAGGCAAATAAGAGTGGGGTAAGTGCAGGAGTCTCTCTCTGTCTACAGACTGACACTGGTTTGAGACCTGAGTTGTCGTGCTAAGCACACACACTGCGTGGGGTTGCCTTTTGTCTGGCAGGGATTTTTGAACCCACTTACATGCAAATGGGATAGAGAAGACCTCTAAAAGTCTTTGAGTTCCTACAAGCTTTGTTAAGATCGGGAAGAGATTAAAGAGACAGAAACTGGTGTGGGTTGGGAAAGACCACCTGGCAGCATGTGCTGTGCAGCTCAAAGCCAGCACAGCATCGAGGGATGCTTCCCCAGGCAGCAGGGAAGAGCAGGGAGGGACAGTGGCAGAGGCAATAGGGGAGAGGTCTCAGGCTCTGATACTGAGAGTTGAACCCTGAGACATGCAGCAAAGAGCTGTGAGGATACAAACCAAAAACCTCAGAGAAATAAGGGCTTGCTTGGTTCATGTAACAATCTGGGTTTTTTCAGCAGAAGTATAAAGCCCATCTCTGGTGTCCTGGCGTTTACCCCAAACCAATGACAGGTTTTGCAGCATTGGGGGTTTTACCTGCTCTCCTTTCTTCCTGCATTTCCTTGCTCTGCAAGTGAGCTGGGCTAATGTGCACAGAGGTCTGGGTGTGCTGAAGAATGGGAGCAGTTTAACCATCTGAAGCCTGAGTATATCCTACTGTGGTATCGCCGGTAGTAGTGCAGTGGGATGGGGAAATGATTGTTGGTCCACACTGGTAGTGGCAAGTGGAGCTCTGAAAGGGGCTTACTCTCACTGCCTACCCTGAAGCATCCAACTTTTGTTGTCGAACAACAAAGTGCAGCTCTAAATGGAGTCAGAAGGGCCATGGAGAGCTGCTGTTGGAAGCTCCTTTGCTTCATTGATTCATTGCCTGTGTTGGGCACCCACACTGATAATTTAGGTGATGAATACAGACCGGTGATGTTGCATCACAGAACTTTCATAAAAGACTCTGTTTAAGACTGAGCCAATTCAGGGATGATTCATCTTTGTTCCTGCAAACAGATGCTGGTTTGGGCACTTTCTGTGTGCCCTGTTGGAATTACACAATGGCAACATTTTTCTGGATAAACAAACCACTCCTGTTCCAGTTTCGCTGTACAAAATAGGTCCTTCCTGGCAGCTCTTCCAACCTAATTCAATCTTTCTGCACTTGAGAGACCGCAACTCTGTGTATTGTTCTAACAGAGACCTCACCAGGGCCCTGTGCGATGGTGTTCATAGTTCAGAGATGCTGCTTCTTCCTCTGGGGTCTCTTCCACCCCATCACCAAGTCCCAGAGGGATAATTTTCACCCACCATTTATTTTGGCTAAGCTGTCATATTGTATTTCCTTACAGCCAACCACTTCAGTGCTATACTGTGTTCTCCCAGATTTCCTGCCATGGACCTTACACAGCACTAGTTGCAATGTAGCCATTTCTGCCCCTCAGTGGGCTTGGTTTTCCTGTGAAGTCCACTTTTACATACTCTGTCTTAGATTCCAGGATCCTTTATTGATAAAACACTTCAGTTGTTTTTACCTCTTCTTTTCCAGTTTGTCTCCTGTTGGAGTTTATCAAGTCCAACACCTGCCAGCTTTTGGATTTACCAATGACAAAATACCCACCTCCCAGTTCAGATGCATTTCATTTGTGTGGGCTTCATTACTTCTTTTCTTTGGCATTCTTGGGCAAAACCTGCTGTTAAATAGAAGGGTATTGTTGTTCTTATAAATGGCTCTGAGAAAGGCGTTTGCCTTTTATTTACTAGCTTGGAAAACCACAGATTTTCCTAGCAGCCTGGAACAGCAGTACTGTAGGTATCTTCCAGTCTTTCTGCTGCTGATTGACAGAAGACAGCATGAGCTTTAAGATCTTTTCTGGAGGTTAGCAGTGGTCTGTATCAAAAATGGAGTCTCAGTGATCAGCTCTTCTTCTTTGGCTTCAGAGAGAGGAGTGAATAAATTGCACTTCATATTTCTCTGAGTGGCTTCACATGCCAGGAAATTCCTTTACATGAAAGACAGACCTCTTTGTAAGAAAGGATTGTATTTCTGGTGCCACACTGAACATTTTCCAGAGTGAGTGGCAGCATTAAAAATATAAAAATACCCAAAGAAGAAAGCTGTAATTCCTGCCAGCTAATTGAAGCCAGTGGAAGCTCATCGTCTACGTGAGGGAGAGATAGTCTTGTCCAGAGGGCTGAGAACATACTTCAGACATCTCTCCTAGGTGGGGAAGGGCCAAGAAAAATCATGTGAACTGAACAGAGAATCTGTGAATGGATGAAGTTAGGCAGATGAATCTAAAGAGTCTGACAAACAGCACTGTTCAGCTTTAGGGCCTTCTCTAAACAAAGAATTAAACTACTCCCTTTGACAGCAGCATCTTAAAAAATTGGCTGTCTCATCAGCTAGCGTTGACTTTGCCATCGTTCCACCCAGCCTACCCAGAACTGCACCACTTGGGTGTGTGATCAGCTCCCAGTAAAAACATTGTGATGAACCCAGCACCCTTCTTCGGAAGAAGGTCCCTGGTTACAATCACTTGCTGGGTTGCTGTGATGATTGTTCATATCAGACTTGGGAAGGTTTATGTATTTGGTTCTTGGTTTCACTCACCCTAGTAGCTGCCTGACAGAGTCATCTGCTGTGCACCTAGAAGCAAGCTGAGGAAAGACCAGAGGGTAAAGATGCTCTTGCAGACCGGTGAGTGGTTTAGGTCTCATTTAATACAATGAGAAGCACTGCAGGTGTGGTGAGTTCATAGGTCACCGGTTTAGCGGTTGAGAGTCCTCCTGTGCCAGTGTTTCAGCAAGGCTTTACTTTCCCATGGTGTTGCTGATTCAGAGGGTTTGAGAACAGTCTGCAGCACCCACTTGCCAAGCAGCTGAGGGCTATGGGCAGTTTGTAACAACCTGTATTATGGCCCGTGACACGTGCCATGCCTGCCAGTGCCACAGACCAATGTGCAGAGACTCCCACTGTCTGGAAGTGTATCTACCAGCTGGGCCAAAGAAAAGGAGGAGCAGAAAGGAGGAGAGGAGGGAACCTACGGGATGTGTGCACTGCCAGGCTGACATTACAAATACAAAGACAAATACAGTCCAAACCAACCTGATTGTCTTCATTTGTGAGGAATTCAGTGGAAGAAACGAAGCCAACAGTGTGTGATGGCTGGAAGAGCAGTTGTTAAAACTGGATGAGTTTTTTTCCTTTGCCTTGTTCAATTGTCATGTGGAATGGGAACAAACAGATGAGGGAACACAGAGAACAAGCTGTGCACCTGGAAGCTTGTCAGCTTTTCCCAGTTAGATCTGACCCAACTTGTTTACCTCCATCTGCCATACAATCAGATGGGAAAGAAGTGAAGAGTGATCTATCTGTGCATTACCAAGATGCTTTGCAAACCAGCCCTTGCCCAGGTCACTCTCCTCTACCCTTCTCTGTATTTCTCTTCTGTTCTCACTTGATCATTTCCAGGGTGTGTTGCTAGTTGCAGGACCAGTGTCTTTTCCCCTACAGAACACGTGCCATGGCACCTGGTTCACCTTTTCCAACTGCAGTGATGTGCTGGAGCACAAACATCCCCACTGCTGCAGGGAATCACAGGTAGGGTGTTTGCTGCTGTCAGCAAGGTTTGCCTGAGTTATTTGTAGTTGTTCTGTCTCTTTTCAGCTTTGGGAATTGTCCAGCCAGAAGGAAATCATTAAGTGTTAGGAAAGAGAGCGCAAGTGTTTAAAATTTGGCTGTTTCCTGCCAATGTCTGTGACACTAACTGCTGAGGCTGGTGACTTATGCCAGTGACACTGGAGCTCTGCCTTCCTAGAGAGAGTGTTTTTGTGGAAAACTGCCTGAGAATCAGTAGTGACCAGGGGACATGTGAGCGGTTACAGAAAGCAACGCGCTGGAGAGAGTCCAGAGCTCCCAGGCTGTGTGTCTGGAGCAGTGTCACACCCTCTGTTCCCTGCAGAGCCATCCGAGCCCTTGAGCAATAAGTAGCTGCTCTAGACACAGACTGTGTGACTGCCACTCCAGAGGCTGTGAAGCCATGAGGCAGAGGCATTCAAACAATTACATGTGCACAGGAATCCCAGGAATTAAAGATTTTCCTTTCAGCAACCAGTGTAAAAGTGCTGAGCCCACAAACCTCACGTGTTGGCCGTAGCAAAGACCGTGCTATGAAGGGGCCCATTTTACACAGCACCTCTCAAATTCTTCATTTAACCTCAGCCTCAATTTTGAAGCCTAGAGGAAAGTAAAACAGGCAGACCAGGGCTCCTAAACCAGCCGTGGGGATACTGAGCATTTCCCGCTGAACCTTGTGGTTCGGGAAAAAGGATGGATGCTTCTCTAGTGGGGAATTTCAGTGGGCAAAAGGATTGCATTATCAAGATGTTCACGCTGTCCAGGCTGGGGGAGTGTGGAGAGCAGTGAGAAACCCACCTGTGAAATGGAGCTGTTTCTGCCTGCCCTTCTCTTTAATTTTATTTTCTTCCCCCTGGTCCAGCTGAGAGGAGGAAGGGGGGAAGTGATAGAGCATCTGGGTGGGCACCTGCTGTCCAGACAAGGTCAAACCACCACAGGACCGTGGGTGCAGGAGATGCTGCTGCTTGGCACCGTGCCCGCCGTGGCCAGGCATCTCCCACACCCCTCTCCTGTCCTTGCACCATTGCAGTGGTAGCACAGGCTGTTGCTTTGACACACTTGGCTCGTTCCTTTTGCTCCAGCCTCTGCTGGCTGCCTGATGAAGCAGTGGGTTCGTCAGCCCGTGCAACGCGGCTGCCTCTCCTTGTGTGGGTACACAGAAGCTAAGTGTGTTTGAAGCGAAACAAAAAAGCTGATTTTGGGCTGGCAGCTCTGAATTGTACCGTGCCTTTGTGTGCTGCGAGGACTGCTGCGCAGAGTGGTTTTCACATTAGATGTATTTGTTTTCAAGGCAAGTGTACGTTTTCAGGCAAAAGCCAGATGCAGAGAAGCCTGGTGAGCAGCCCTGCTCTGACTCAGGCACTGGGAACCCATTTCCACTCCACCCCTGAGCAACAAATCCCCACCCTGCACCCCTTCCACCACTCGTGCACTGTTCCAGGACTAACTCCCTCCAGACTCAGGGAGCAGCTTGAACACCAGCATTTCCAGTGGAGGAGTGAAAAACCAGCCTGTGACTCCTCGGCCAGCTGGGACCTCAGCCTCAGGAGGGTTTCATGTACAGGTGCTGTAAGAGCACCCAAACAGACCTTCCTGGCTGCTGAGCTTTCCCTGGAGCAGCAGATCCACTCACAGACCTGTCCTTCCCTGGCATATGCTGATCCAGCCCTGGAGCACTCCAGTGGATGTGTCTGAGGCTTTCTCCTGTCTTTCCTCTTATTTTTGACCAGGAATGTGGAAAAAGGCCCATGGTGTTGTGTAGCACTGTGCAGCATAGATGCGCAGAGGTTTTCCATTATGTGGGCTGTTGCAGGGGGTGGTGGTGGCTGTAGGGCCAGGGGAAGCAGAGTGGCAGAGCCTGTGGGCACTTGCGTGTCAAATCTTGCCAATATTTTTGCCCTGTAGAAGCTCAGTGTTTTTTTAAACCACCGAAGGATGAATTTAGATTCTGTACTCCTTTGAAATAAAGGCAGCAGAAATACAGAATCCACCCTGCTGTCTGCAGTTTTAGTTACAGTGAACATATTTCTTTGTTTAAAGTTATGGAATTGCAGATCCATCCTGTGACAGGTTTTCTGCCTGTCCCTGCTGTGTAACAGAAGACAGCAGTGCTGTCTTCAGAGCAGGGAGCAGCCAGTGCTAAGCTGAAACCATCCGAGAGCCTGGATCAATATTTTCCCAGCTAATCCTCAGAAGGGACGGGAGGGAACGGGCTACATGGTGACGTAAAAGATTTAAAGTCAGGTGAGCTGTAACCACCTCCACAAAACATCAGCCAAACTTGTGGACAGCTTGATCCTGGGCCAAACCAGTGCAACAAAACCAACAGCAGCACTGGGATGTGCAGGTCCGTCTCTTCCACCCTCTGATAATCTGGGATGACATGTGTGTTGTATTGAAGAAGCTGTTAGTTCCTGGGAGTTCCCCACAGAAAGTCAGTTTGATGACTGAGTGTTGAAAAGAGTCACGTTGCCACCTGGGGCTTTAGCTGCAATTGCAGGGATTAAATCCAGCATGAGGAACAAAGAGGGAAATGTGTAAAGCCAGATTAAAGGAAAATTATAAGGCGTGGTTTACTCTGCAGCTTTATTTCCATGTTCTCACTGGGTTGAACTGCTGGAGGGGCTCCAAGACTGTGGCAAAGGGGGCAGTGGTGTGTGTGGCAAGGACTGGTCATCTGTGAGTGGGAGGTGGGATGGGCAGGGGTGGAATGGAAAGGGCTTACGTACCTCTGTCTGCACTGTGCAGGGGAGCAAGGGCTGTAATGTCCACCTACCCTCTGCTCCTCTGTCAGATCCACAGTGAAGATGACACTTCACACATGTAAAGGGAAGCCTGCAGGGAAGGGACTTCTCTTCTTGCAAAAATGATTTTATTATCTCAAAGGTGGTGAGACACTGGACCAGGCTGTCCAGAGAACCTGTTCCCATCACTGGAAGTGCTCAAGGACAGCTTGGATGGGGCTTTGGGCAGCCTGGTCTAGTGGAAGGTGTCCCTCCCATGGCAGAGGGGTTGGAAGGAGATGATCTTCAAAGGTCCCTTCCTACCCAAATCATTCTGTGAGTCTGTGATCCTCTCTGGAAGGAGCCACTGGGGAATGACATGCCCTTGCTAGGCAAATCTTACAACTGGGGTTAATCCAAGTGTCCTGCTACTGTCATTCCCCCTCAGTGGGCTACATGGGGTCTGAGCTGGCATTCCATACAGTTTTTGTTCCATTCTGAATATAGTCATGTTTAGCACTGTTAAGGGTTGCACTGACACACTCCCTGTTGAAACAGGCAAGAGGAAGGGCCTGGTTTTCTTTCCCAAATGACAAACCAGAGAGATGTGAAGCCGTTTGCCCCAGAGCTGCTGTGAATGAATCTTCAGACCCTGAGCCCGGCTCCTCGGTCCAAGTCTCCCGGTTCCCTCTGCGTGGGAGCTGGTGATTAAACACAAGTGTCATTTTCTGGGAGGCTGAAGAGACAAGTGAATATTGTCATGGAGAAGGAAAGACCACTGAGACAAAGGAGGGTGACAGAGTCATGCCCACTACTGAAAAAAAGGGAGCCCTGAGCTCTGCCAGCAGCTCTTGGTGCAGCCAACACAGAGCAACCTGCACTTTGTAGTGGGGCTGAGCTGGAGAAAGAAAGAAAAATATGCAGACTGCCAGGACAGAAAACGTTCTCCCTGCCTGGTGCCACCCCCTTCTCGTGCCAGGGTTTCGGCCGTGGTGGCCTCTCGCAGCAGAGCGTCCCTCCCGTGTGAAGCAGGAGAACGTGCCCAGAGCCAAGGGTCTCGAGTCCTGCACGAGAAGGACACGGCACTCGTTGGGAGGATGGATGAGCACATCCGCCTAGGTCAGGTGAAGAACCTCTGCTGGTGCCCGAGGAGAGGCAGCAGGCAGGCCACCGGCCCACGGGCTGCCACTCAGAGGGGACACTGGAGAGCCAGCGGCTGCAGAGGGCAGGCTGCCCACAGGGGACTCTTTCCAGGACCCTACCCGGGCTACAGGAGCTCAGTTTTGGTCTGTCAGCTGGCGGGTGGTGGGGGCAGACACAGCAAGCAGCGACTGCCTGCTCCAGCACCTTTCTGGTCGTGTCCCCTCTGAGCAGCCGCAGGAAGCTGCTGGCGCTGCTCCGGGGAAAGCGCTGCCTTTGCCCAGGGGAACCCCGCGGTTTCCACCGCTGCTTCTTCTCAGGGGAGGTTTACAGCAAACCCAGACCCCCAGCAGCTCTCTGTCCTGGCAGATGGCACTCTGCTGTAGGAGAAACTACAATAAGGAGAGAGGTTGGAGATGTCTCACAAAATGCTCCATCTCTGCCTACCCATCCAACAACTTGTTCTCAGCTTTAAACCTTTTGATTTATGAATTTATTTAGCTTTAAAGATGCATGTCTCTTTTTTCAGACTTAAGGAAGACTCAGAGGGCCCAAAGCCTATTTTTGTTTTCCACTCCAGCAAAGGCATCACCTCTGTCTGCAAACCCCACCGCTCCTGCTTTCATATTTGCTGAAAGTCCCCCTGGCCACATGCCTGTCACAATACATCGTATTTTGGGGGCTAAGGTGGACTTTACATCTCTGCCTTATATTGAAGTTATTCATTCTATATCTTCATTCTGTTTATTCTATATATTCATTCTGGAGCCCAAGTATGCCTGTGTCCAACTAGCAAACATTTTAGGTTGGACCTTTTGAACCACTAATTGTTTTGGGGTTTTGTGCGTGCCTATTACTGTGAAGAGTCTGGCTGTAGAGAACACTACCAGGTGTGAGGGTTTGGGAGCCCAAGTTGGCTTATTTGTCAGCTCCAAGCTTTCTGTGACTGCTGGGCTTTGGGGGATGAAGGCTGGGCTAAACCAGGGGCTTCTTCTTGCTCTCTTGTGGCCTCAAGGACAACGGTGCCTCCGGCGCAGGCTGCGCTGTGCTGCCGAGGATGCTGAGCAGGAGTTGGAGCAGGCTGGTCCCCTCTGCCTGGGGCTGGAGCTCGCTCCCCCATGGGACACCTTCCTGCAGGTGCTGTTTGGCTGCTGCCAGGCTGCAAACTGGACGTTGGCTTTACATCTGAATCAGTTTATTCCTCTTGAGGCTAAAGCTGGAGTTTGCAGGGATTTGAGTGGGGGCTGAGAGCTGCCTCCACAGTGGGGTTCAGCAGCCTGACCTGCTGTATGAGTACTCTGCTGTGACCCCAGGGGAGTGCAGGGTGTCCAGCACCTTCCTGCGACTGTTGGCTGGGGCGCTGTATGGACACATGGACCCTTGAGCTTCTTTTGCTCTTTGAGACTTCCCCGGGTATGGCCATCCTGCTGCAAACCTGTACAAAGGTGCTGCTGCCCACCCCTGAAGCTGCCCCAGCTCTCCCCCTGTTTCTGTCTTCTCTGGGGATGAGGAACAAAGGAATTTCTCTGAAACCATGTTCCCACATTAATGATCCTTCACTGGAGACTCCTCCCCAGCCCACACTGCCTCCTCTCTCCTAGAGAACAGGCTGCCCCTGGCTTGAATATATGCTGGATTTTTTAGTTAGAAAAGTTTGCAGGATGGGCTACAGCTGGGAGGGTCCCTCCCCCGGGTCCCTCCCCTCCACCCCACCACCCTGACATGGCCGAGCCTTCAGTGGCCCCAGCTCCTGCAGGTGATGGGTGACCTGGGGGGCACTGGGACCATGGTCTGTGCAATGCTCCTGGGCTTCAAGGATCTCCCTTCCCACTGGTATGGACCATGTCAGCTGGACCTCCCTGGGGTGGCTGTACAGCTTCTGGGGTGGCAGGTATCCATCTTATGGGACAAACCCCACCAGATGCCATGGGCAGGGCCAGAAACACATGCTCATGTTTTCTCCCTGCCAGCAGATGCAGCCCAGGCCATTCCTGCTTCACCCAAGACCTCCTCCAGATGCTCCCAGGCTTCTAGGGTTAAAAAAAGTAAGGTCTCTGCCCTCCCCCAGGCCTGATGCCCCATGAACAAACCAGCTCAGGTAACCACCTGGGATTGTTTTGCCCACATGGTCCATACTGCTGGCTGAGCTGGGGCGGGAGGAGCCAGCATCACCACATCTCATGCCAGCCCTGCCACGGCTGCATGTGCCTGCTGGGACCTGGGTGGGCTGGGCCAAGACCTGGGTGAGGTGGGCTCTCAGAGCAGAAGACTCCCAGCTCCCTCTCCTGGTGCCAGGTGAGCACTGAGGGTGGGCTTCTTGCAAGGCTGAGGGTGACCCAGCTCAGGGACAGGTCACCCCAACCCTGAGTGCTTCTGGAGATCTCCTCATGGCACCAGAGCAGTGGGGATGGAGCCTCCTATCACAGATGGGGGTGTAGCATAAAAAGGAGGGGGGGCAGGCATTCCTGGGGAGAGGGCAGAAGTCCAGTCAAGGTGGGACAGTGCTGGTAGGAGGCCCTGGGCAATGTTTTGGGGAGCAGAGCTGGAGGGGAGCCAGTGGCTGGCGCTGAGGCGCATGGTGCTCAGACCTGCTGGTGACTCAGGCAGTGACCTCTGGTCCTCCTGCCTGCCCAGCTCTGAACCTGGGGCCATTCGTGGTCATGCATGAAGACTTGGTGATGCATAACTTGCCTGGTTGCACCAGATGCTCAGCAATGCTGCTGGGCGCGCAGCCTCGTGACTGCCTCTCTGAGAGGAGTCACCCCCCAGATGATTTGTCTTGTGGGACCTGACTGTTTGAAGTTCACACTTGCATGTCCTGTGGTGCATGACTTGGCTGGCAGCTGCCCCAGGGACCCATCCCTCGTGGCCGTCATGAGTTGGTTGAGCTGCTGCCCACAGCCCCATGCTGCCCACAGCCCCATGCTGCCCCCACCCCAGGTCTGGGCAGTGGGTGCAGGGCCTGTGGTGCTCAGCAAGGCAGCTTTGGCTGCTGCCTCTCGGGAGGAGGCTGAAGACTGAAGGCAAACCCCTCTGCTGTGTGCCTGGTGAAGGGAGAGCTGGGGTCTCTGACCATGCTGGGGGCTTCTGACCACGCTGGGGGCTCTGCACCCCTGAGCTGTGAACTCTGGGGAAGCGATGGGGTGTTTCTGGCCAATATTTGGAAAGCCAAGTCCACATCACCACCGTGCCAGAGCATCCCTGCACCCAGAGCTGCTGTGGCCCAGCCCTGCCCTGCACCTCCACCCTGCCCTGGCCAACCCCCCCGCTCTGCGTCCTGCCTGGTGAAGGCTGAGATCACTGGAGTGCACCCTGTCTTGTTGGGGTGCACCATGTCCCTCTGGGGTGTACCCTGTCCCCTTGGGCTGCACCCACTGCCTGCCTCTACCCATGATGGCTATTCCTGTCCCCACGGAAGGGACCCCAGGGCGCAGGGGGGAGCGAGGCTGGGCCTTGCAGCCCTCCCTGGATGATGGGATTGCTCCAAGCCTCTGTTGGTGCCACTTCGGCACCTCTGCTACCGATGTGCCAGGCACACTGTGCCACGCTCAAGCCCGCTGGGATGGCTGCCACAGTACCCACAGTGGTTTGCGGGGGGCCAAGGGAGGGTGGGTGCCAGCTGGGCACTGCCCCCACCAGCCTGGGTGTCCTCTGCCCACATGCTGACAGACCCTTCCCACCTCCTCCAAACAGCAGGTGGGGGCTGTGCTGGGCAGCGTGGCAGGGAGGACAGATGGACAGATCCTTCCCGCCCACTGCACCTCCAGCTTTGCTGCTGTACCTGGGCAGCGGCAGGGCGGGCTCACTGGCCATGGCAGGGACACCCGTCTGGGTGCTGTGGCCCCAGAGGGCTCAGCCCAGGCTGCACGGGGTGTTTGGAGGAAGCTCCGAGGAGATGCCGTCCCTCTCCCAAACCTGTCTCTCCAGCTCCTCGCCACCCTGGCTCTTCTCGCCCGGCCAGATTGCTCAGCCTGGCTCTCCCCAGATTTTGTCCCCAGGGTGATCCCCGGTGCTTTGGCCAGTGCCTGCCTGGCTCAGCTTCCTGCACACGCAGCAGCGGGAGGCAGCAGGAAGCTCTGATGGGCACAATGCTCACTGCCCTGTGGCCCTGGCACAGCCCCAGCTGCCCTGTGCTGGTGCCACCCCGCAGAAGGTGGCTGTGGAGGGGATCCTGCTTGGGCACGGACCTGCTCGCTCACCTCTACTGCTGCCAGACCTCAGGGAAACAGGGCAGGGGCTGTGCTGCCCTCCTTGCTGTGTTGGTCAAATTAATTTGTCTTCATTCTGCTCCAGCTTGATTTCTTCAGACTGCTGATGGAAAGAGGTGGAGATGAAAACACCACCTTGAGCTTCCTGCTTATAGGGTGGCACTGGAGCAGGAAGAGTTCCACTGACCTCAGAAGTATCTTCCTAAAAAGGAGCATGTCCCTGTGTGCTCCTGTGTAACGACAGCCCCGTGAACTGGCCCCACTGATGCCAGCCCCAGTGCTGGAATTGCAATATTCTGGCTCCCCCCCAATTCCAGCATTCGGGATGATGAACAAGGCACATCTAAAGTACCTTATCGCAACCAAAAGAGTGGTTTCTCTCCTTCTAGTTGCTTTTCCCATCCTTCCCCACCACAGGGGATGCCAGGCCTGGCAGCTGGCTCTGCCTCCAGCTTCACCTTCACGCCAGTTGGGTAAACCCCCCTTGCACAACACCCTGCGTACCCGGGGCAGGACAGCGAAGCTTGCGCTGGCTCCTCTGCCTACCCAGGCTGCAATCGCAGCCGCCTCTTGCATCACCTCGCCGGTGGCCTTCAGCTGCACAAGAGCAGGAAGTAAAAGGTGGGGGGTTTTTAATGACCCAGGTTATGCACACACACAAATTATCCAACTGGCGAAATTATCCAACTTCCAACAATAATCCAAATTGTCCAACAAATTATCCAACTTCTCCTGGGCTTGCAGGAGAAGCAGTTTTGCAGAAGCCTTTCGTCGAAGTGGGGGATGGCTCAGAAGTGAAGGGCTTTGTAGCCAGAAAAGCAGGAGCGCTCCTCGATGCACTCTTCCTGCTGCTGCCCTGATGTCATCGCTTTCGTTCGGATGAGACCCCAGCAAGAGCTTCCTGAAGTCAAACTCCTGCCTACAGCCCACCTGGGAAGGGATTCTGAGGATCTCCTGGGAGGGCATTGCAGGGACTTGGGGCTGTTGATGCAGGAACAGTAGATGGGGTGAAGGATACGGGGGTGATTTTTCCCACTGGAGCCATGCTTTGGTCCCCCTCTTTTTGGATCAGCTTTTAACAACCTCACTGGTGTCTGTCCTCGCTCAGGGGAGCCTTTCGCTGAGGTTAACCTCACACTGGGCACAGGCTGTGATCCCACACCAGTGCTGCTGCCTGGCTGTGGGAGAGAAGCATGTGTAATTCCCAGTGCTGCTGGCTCCAAGCACCAACCGTGCATGTGCTGGATGAGGGTCATGGTGCCCTCAGTAGGGCAGAATCAAGCCAAACAACTTTGAGAGGTGGGTGGCTCAGGGAGGAGGCGGCAGAGCCCTGGTCCCTGGGCCCTGGGCCCTGGTCCCTCTGCCTGCCCAGGTCAGCAGGTAGGTGGGCAGAGACAGCCGTGCCCACCGAGCCACTGCCAGCTCTGCCCCTGAACCCCACAGCATGCCATTTCTCCTCGCTCTCTCTCTAACTCCCCTTCCAGCAGCAGGTGACCCCATTGCTGGGGGCAGAAGGGAGAAGGCTGGCAGGGGGCATGAGCCCCCAACATTACTGACTCTGTGACTGCAGCAGTTCCTTATCCTCTTCCTCCTCCCCCTCGGACAGCCACAGGGCAATTCCCAGCACTGATCTCACCTCTCCAGCCCCTTCCTGGTCTCGACTGTAATGATGGGGTGTCACAGTCCCGTGAAGGACAGGCAGGGGAGGGTGGGAACACCCGATACTCTTTGTGAGAGCTTATCTGTACCACACCATGGCACAGATTTTATGAAAGAAGGTCTGACGTGTCGGGGAAGGTCTGGCCACAGATCTTGGAGGCATGTTTCTGATGTGGCAAAACCAGCTCCCTCAGTGGCCGAAACCGGGCTGCTGGGGCTGGAGGTCAGGAAGGGCTGATGTGAGCTGGGAACAGAAATCCAGGGAAGCACCTTAGCTCCTGAGAGCAAGGCTGTGGGCAGCAGCACCTCTTCGGGTGCCCCACGCGCTGCGCTGCCTGCGTCAGACGTGCCTGGCGAAGTGTGCATTTACCTAAAAATCCGTGAATCAAGAGCATCTGCAAGCACCAGGTGACGAAGCCAGCCCCGTGCTCCAGGCATGACTTTGCTCCCAGAAGAGACCCTGCTGCTGCAGCTGAGGCTGTTCCTTGGCAGCTTGGCTCTGCTGCTGGCACCGGCAGCAGAAGGTGCTTTGCTGCTGCTCAGGATCCTGCTAAGGAGCTGTAAGGACTTCAAAGGATCTTGGACCTTTTTGAATGAGGCATTCTTATCTCATCTCAAAAACATAGCGAGGCTTGGCCCTATCAGGCACATTTTATAAGCTTCCTTCTGCCTTTGTCTCATTCCTCGTGCTCATGGGAGGGTTTTTTTAATCACAGGAGCTGGTGACCCAAAATTACTGAATCTCAGAAACACTCGGAGCTGCTGGGTCCACTTTGGTGCCCACCCAGGGCTCTGGAAATCTTCTTCTGGGAAAGTAGTTCTCTTAGTGTCTGGGGACCACCTGCATGGGTGAAATTCCCTTCTTCCCCTCCTTTTGCCCACCAGTGTTCCCCTCTGCTCCCCCTGGCCATGCTTCTCCTCCTCAGCAAGTGAGGTGCTCAGAGGTCCCTCCTGCACCTCAATGGGCAGGAGATGGGGAAGCAGCACATTTGCCAGGCCAAGAAGTAGGCAGGGCTCTGAGAGGCTGCAGGAGGAAAAAGCCTCCCCCTGGACCTGGATTTAAAGCCCCAACCTGGGCAAGCAAAGACTCACTGGGGGCAACTGCAAAGTGCTGAATGCAGCAGTGCCTGCTCAGACTGATGGGTGCTGCTGGGCTCGGGGCTGCCTGGACCTCCTCGCCCTGAAATCTTCTGCAGCAGGTCACTGTTTCACACCGTGCAGGGGAGAGGAGAGGGTTAGGCTGTTACAGGGCTGTAAAGTGACAGAAAACTGGAAGGTTTCCCACTCTGCTGCAAACGGAGCTGAATGACCTGCCTCAGGTGAAAGGGCTTTCTGCCTGCACCTTCCCCTCTGAGTTCAACCAACAGCAAAGGCGTTTCTGAGGTTCAGGGTGACTTGAGCAATCTGGAGGCCAGGGAAGATGATTCCTGTGCTAAATGCTGTCACGCTACGGTGGCAGCAGCCAAGCATGGCTGGTATCGCTCCCAGCGCGATCACCCCGTGCCTAGACCTTCCAGAAGCCAGAGCAGATGTGCTCTGGAAGTCTCTCACACAGGGAATGTGTTCCCCTGTGTCTGGGTCATGCAGACCCTGGGCAGGCTGACTCCCCTCCTCCGGCGGGATGCTCACGCAGGGAGGACCTGCAGGGACAATAATCTTGGTCACCCTGCGCCCGAGTGCCCTGGGAGCTGCAGCAAAGTGTCATGGGGCAGTATCTAGCTGAGGTGTGACAAGAACCTGCACTAAGCACACCAGTTGGGATGGATGTGGACCTGTCTGTCCACAAGTGACACTCAGCTATGTGCCGAGCCAGCCAGCGCTGCAGCTGTGGGGCGAAACATTTTTGTCTATATTTAGTGCATTTATCAGATAACCCTCTCATTCTATTTTTGGGCCATGTGCTGACTTAGGGCCCCTTTTTGCTCTCATGTTCAGCTGTATCAGAGGTTCAAAGCCTTTCTGTTTCTGAGAACCTCAGATACCCAAATGTTTGGAAGGGGTCTAAGGAGAAGACAGGAAAATGGGCTTTTTGGCTTCTTTATTAATATTCCTATAAAGGCGAGAAAATTACTTTTTTAGCATTTTGATGAAGCATCTAAGCCTGAAAACCATGAAAGGCCTTTGCCACCTCTCCCTCCTTCCAGTGAGACCTTCAGAAGAACAGAAACATGGTCTTCATGTGTGTGAGACAGGGAGAACATGCAGGAGCACCTTCTGCCTTTGGTGGATTTTGAAGGTTTCATGTCCACGTGCATAACAGAGAGAGCAGGGGGGTCCAAGGGTGGGTTCAGTGGTGGGTCCTTATAAGGCTGTTGTGGCCAGGCTCAGTAAGAGACACCTTCCCAGCGGGAGAGCTTGGCTGGCAGGACGAGGGTGTCTGCCAAGACCCAATGGAAATGCCTGAGAGCAGAAACCTTCAAAGTAGCCTGTGTTTTGCTCTTTTTAAGGTCAGCTCCTTGGAAAGCACCACGCTTGGGCAGGCCACCGACTGAGGAGCAAACTGATAGGCACACGTGTCCCCAGCAGCCCTGTGCTGGTGTGATGGGCCCCCTTGCCTGCTCCTGGGATGGGCTAGAGCAGCGTGCCAGCCTGAGTGCTAGGGGAGCTTCACCACCTCGAGAGCTTGCTGTGGGCTTCCCATGATGTCAGAGAGCTCTAAGGTTTGCAAAAGCAGATACCACTCCTGAGCTCATGGGCAGTGGACCCACCATGCTTTGCCATGAGGTTGGTCACAGCCAGTGCACTGACAGTAAAAGCAGAGCAGTCCCACCACTGTGGGAGATGCAGGAAGGGCGAATGCTGCGGAGCTGTGTTTGGCTGTGTCTCCTGCCACACTGCGCTTGAGCTGCAACCAGGACCCAGACAGCGTGACCCAGAGGCACGGGGTGGCCAGCGACTGCATGTATTTTAAAGTGCCTGTATGTGTCAAATGTCTTGGGATAGTGCCCAAAGAGCAAAGGAAAAAAACCTTTCCCCTTGTCCTCTCCTCAGGTTTGAAGTCCCATCTCCAGTGTCAGTGCGATCCTACCTCCTGTCCCAGCTCCCGGGCGGGTGACACGGCCCTTCAGCGAGCTGCCAAGGTACACACCGGGAGACTCTGCCTTTTATCAGTCGGCCAGGGGAGGATTCTCTAAATGTCAGCGTCCTGGCAGGTTTGCAGTCCTCTGTCACTGGGCTCTGCAGTGAGAGTGGCTGCACACAACCCAGGTCAGCCTGGCAAAGACGCTGGCTCTCCTCTGGCTTGGGGGTGACCTCAGTCCCAGCCTGCAACGCCAGCCAGCACTGGCATCTCACCCAGCACACACTGGTGGCAGGACCCACCTCATGGCTCCTGTGCTGGGCTGGTGGAGGGTACCCTGCCAGCGTGAGCAGAGGCTTGGCAGCTCCTGAAGCAAATGTGGCCCCTAACACTGCCCATCCACAGCTGCTGGCAAGTGGAGGTGGCTTGTCCTGAGGCTTGTAGGAGTCTGCTGCTCATCAAACACAGTGCCATGAAGAGGAGCTCACTCCTGGACACACAGAATGTTTGGTGCCTGGGCACAGCCCAACCATGGGAAAGGTGCAGCAGTGGGAGGGGGACCAGAGCTGCAGCCAGAGCCAGAATGACACCAGAACTCAGCCCTTCTGCTGGCCCTGAAAGCCCTTCACTCCTTCCAGTTCATCTGGGACCTCTATAGGCACAGCACCCCAATGCCTATCAACTCACCTCATGTCAGACACCAGATGCAGAGCAGTGGGGTGAGATGTTTCTCCACAGTGGCCCTAATGTGGCTGTGCAGCATGGTGCTACCCCCCGCCCCGTCCCATGCACGTGGCCATGGCTCCTGCTCCCATGAACATGGCAATAATCAGCCCGAGGGACTAACCAGCAGCTCTTCATGTCCCCAGGAGCACAGAAAACAGAGCGTGGACGTTCGCAGCCCCTCTCTTGAGGTGCCCATCCCATGGCTGGCTCTCTGGAGCCACGATCCCACATTTCATCCTGCTCCCATGTGAAAGCTGTGCCACTTCCCTGGGCTGGGGCCGTGGCTCCGCCGGCCTTGCCACTGGTCTTGCTGCCAAGCAGCGTTGCTGGCCTGGCTGAAAATAGCCCAAAGTTAATTTTAACCTCAGCAGTGTTGTATTTTTCAGGTCATTGGGATGGGTGGTGGGGAGGATGGGGCAGGACCCTGCCAGGGGCATGGTGTGTGCTGGGATGTGTGCACACGGCGTCTGCACGGACGGGAAAACTTGGAGGAGGCACCCTGGGTCTGGTAACAGGGGATCTGTTCCTATCATCTCAGCACAAAACCAGACCACGGATTAAGAGAAGACTTTAGTGTTCCCTTCCTCCCCTCAATATAGCGAAACCTGCCCAGGGCAGGACATTTATAGCTGCCCTCCGTTATCAGGAGCTCTCTTGGGTTTCACTGCTGGGTGACACCTGGGAGCATGCCCTGGTGCTGCTGTAAGCAACTGAGAGGGAGGTTGCAAAGTCTTCCTGTTCTGCACATGCTGCACAGCACCCCGGTCTCTGCGGTCTGGAGACAGTGTGGTGCAAAGTCAGGGGCGTAGCCGTGGTGCCAGGCAGATGCAGCACCCATCTTGTGCTCCTCAGAGCCACCCCATGTCTCTGTGGGCAGCAGGCAGGGGAGATCTCTTGGCCTGGTTTCACACTGCTTCTGTTGGCATCTGTACCATGACTCCAAAGACGTGACTTAGTGCTACCATAGCCTCTACCACGGCCCCAGGAGCTCGACAAGGAGGAGAGTATGCCATGTGCAAATCAGTGAACTTGCTCCAGACCCTCCATCAGCTCCCCGAGTCCCTCCTTCCCTCCTCTCCATTTTTCATGGCTGGCTTCACAATCTTGCTCCAAGAAGGAGATAAAGAGCTGCTCAACAGGGTCCTGAAAGCAAAGCACTCTCCAGGGAGAGACCCTGAGCTGAAGTGACAAATGGGCAGGGGAATCCTGGGGATGGGAGAAGGGTGGGAAGCCTTCCAGCGTGATGGACCAGCTCATGGGTAACACTTGGGAAAAAGCTGTAGGCAGCCAGCACCTGTCCCACAGGGAGATCGAGGCCAGGGCTCAGGGCTGCACCAGCAGCAAGGTCTCTTCTCACCTTGGAGCAGCTGCAGAGCAGGACCCTGTCTGCCTGCCCAGTAACGCCCTGGAGACAAGGAGCTGGGAATCTGAGACGCTGTGGTGGGAGCTGCCTCTCTCCTGGCTGACATGTCACAGTCTGCAGCTACTGCAAGAGGAGCTGAGGTGGCTCCCCACAAGGACATTACCACAGCTGAGACGCTGCCTGGAACATATCTCCCAAAGCTGTTATTTAAGGCTGAGGGTCACAGTGAGTGCAGGAGAAACCTGCCCTTGTCCCAGGGATCCTACTCTGGCACAAACTCCTTAGAATGTAGAAATCTCACTATTGAGGGAAGAGAAAGGAGAGCAGCATTGGTGCTGTGACCTGGGCAGGGCAGCTGAGTGCAGCACGGCTGTCCTGAAGTGGCTGCTCCCAACAGCCGCTGCGGCACAAGGTCCTCAGGCCCTTCCTGGGATGCTCTGGGGAGGCCTTTCTCTCCACTTCAGGACAAAACCAAACTGCACGACAGAAAACTTCTCCAGATAGGGTGTTGGGTTCACTTTTCCCCACTCTGCTTTGACCTTCTGGGATGAGGAAGCCTGGGATGAGGCTTTGACCATGCAGATTGGATGGGAACGTGGCTATCCACAGGAAAGCCCAAAGGAACAGCTTTGTCTCCACGCCAGACTGGACCATGTCACCACGTCACTGGTGGTGGTGGCCAGCAACAGTGTGCCCTGCAGACACGAGCTGCTGTGGAAGCTGTGGTGTGATGTTGTATCGTGAGGCACAGGGACCAAAGGGAAGGGGCATGTCTGGGTGGCACCAACAAAGTGCAGGAGAACTGGTCTGCCAGGCACATGCCACTCTGACCACTCTCTGAAAAGCCTTAGCCAAGCAAGCAAGGCTGGGCACCCACAGAAGAGTGATTTTCTCCCCTACAAGTTCCCCATGCCCTGAAATTGAAGACTCAGGTTTCATTTTATTTGCTCATAACTGTCCTGGCTTGAATTTGAGTGTAGAAAGTTCCTGCCTCTTGTCCTAGGGAATGATTTAAGAAAAATTCATACAAACAAATGGGGCCGTGAGCAGACAAAGCTGAAGCAGGGCAAAGGCTGCTGCCGCTGCCCGCCATGGGCTGGAGGCACAGGAGGGAGCTGCTGCTACGCTGTGCCCCCGTGGCCACTGCTGCTGGGTGCCTCAGCCCAGCGGGGTCACGTTTGAGTGCGGGTGTTCCTGGAGCTCCAGCAAGAACCAACAAATCCACTCTGAACGGGGGGCACCCTGGCTGGGAAGTCAAGGGGCTGCTTTTTCATTCAGCTGGAATCCAGAATCCTTTTTCACCCTTGCCATGGGAGGGCTGAGCCTCCCCTGCCTGGGTGGATCCCTGGGGCTCAGCACCGTTCTCCTGCAGGACCGACAGCCAATATCTCATTCTTGCACAAGACAAATGTGTGGCAAGAGTCAAAAGAGCCAGAAAGCCTCTCGAGTGAGAACTGACATCTTGCAGGTTGCTTGGTTCACCCAGCCTGGACAGGCACAGGGCCTCAGCAGCATCCCAGTGTGACCTGCCCTGACCCGCTGGGCTGCAGCACCTCTGATGACAGAAGCATGGCCAGACCTGAACTTCCACTGACTTGGGGTCATCCTAGATGGGATTTATCCCTGACCTTAAAGAGGTCCTGAATGCTGATTAACTCTCCTCCCTATGGAGAGCAACCCCTCCCGGAAAACACCCCATCTCCTATGGAGCACACCCCACCCCACTCCAGCAGCAGAGGGGCACAGGGTGGGCAGGCTCCTTCTCTTGGAGAAGATGAAGGTGGCAGATGGGTATCAGACACATTTGAGGGGACCTATTACCAAGATATCATCAAGGATGATATGACCCATGGCCAGTGGCCAGATTCCACCCTCCCTTTTCCTGCAGTGCAGGCAGGGAGAGGACAAACCTCTGCCTGCTCTCCTTGCCCATGAAAGCTACCTGCTCCCACCACCGGGCTCTGGCAGAGGTGCAGAGGCTGCCAGGGTTGGGTGGCAGTGGCAGGGGTGACAGGACGCTGCCGTGCCGGGTCCCACTCCAGCCCTTTGCAGCGTGGGCAGTGACCCTGGCTGCCTGCAGCCAGGTTACTCCACACTGAGACACACACCCCAAAATTGCCCCAGGTCAAATTACTGGGCTCATCTCACCAGCTGCTATTTCCTTCTGTCTCAAAGCCAAGCAAGAAGCTTGTAGAAAACAAGATCATGTCAGTCAAAGGGCACACTGAGTCAGAGAGCTCCTGGGCTGGGGTCACACGGGGCTGCTCATGGCGCTGAGTTCTCTGCAGCGTCCCTGGCTGGGAGGGACACCCCAGCCCAGCCATCCCGGTGCTGCTGTGGAAGGTGGCCAGCTTCTCCCCTGATGACTCCCCCAAAGTATCTGCCTCCCTGGGCAGCCTTCCCGACGGGACGCTGCTGCTGGGCCAAAAGCCAGTTTGCAACCCTGTTTTCAAAAGATGTTTTGGTCCCTCCCGGCAGAAAGCTGCCGGTGACCCAAATTCTAAATATAGAAGCAAAGTCCTTTTTTTTTTTTTTTGTAACAAATTTAAAATGCCCGCACCACATTCGTCTTTGGGAAATAGGTCTTTTTGTCAGAGAAGTGTAAATATAACACCCAGATTTCTTTCGAGTGAGGTCACCTCCTGGCTGTGGTCATTCTTGAAGTTCTTTTGCAGTTATTTGCTCTAGGTAAACTCCTCTGTGCTCCTTAACAGCTGGAAAGGCACGCTCAGAGCCTCCAGCAAACCCCAGGCCTGGGGCTGCAGAGCCTCATGTGATGGACCATGCCCACCCCAGGTGATGGGCAGTGCCCCTGGGCCAAAGGCACGGTGTGATGCCCGCCTGCTGTCCTGCTCGGGCAGGGCTGCTGGGGAAGGCTGGCGAGCCAGGCCCCTGTCTCTCCCCTGCACTCTCCAGTGCTGTGCAGGATGTGGGCACCTATTTGAGACACAAAGAGGTTTCTTGGGGCTGGAGGGCTGTGGTTGGCCCGTCGGCCTGATCAGCACTGTCCCCTCCACACATCACTCAGGCTGACATCTCCTGTCCAGCCCCAGTAGCACAGAGCAGCTCCTGCCCACTGCAGAGCATCTCCCTGTCCCACAAGCATGTGACGTGTGCCCAGGAGAGGATCTGTCCCCAGCCTTGAAACAATCACAGGTTCCCTGAGCTCCCCGTTCCTTGCAGAGCCTGAGGAGCCTCGCAGCTCTTCTCCAGCATGGGCTGGGCAGGGGAGCGAGCTGCTGGGAGCCAGTGCTGGCAGTAGTACTGGCAGCACCTCCCAGTCTGCTTCACTGGGGCTGGATGGGTGTCAGGGTTTCTGGGCACATCCCGAGGTCCTGGAGCCGGCACCACAAAGGGGCTTGCAGTGGAATGAGGGGGGGTCAGGACAGGGTGTCCTCCTGTGGAAGGAGAAAGAGCAGCTCCTGCTCCTTTCATTTTCCTGCTCTCTGTTATTCCACGCAGAGAGTGTGTTTGTGGACTGTCTCTGTACTTTGCACACGTCTTTCTTCATTAACAGCTCTTCCCAGCCCAACTGATGAGCACACAACTCACAGCATGGCAGCCGGCCACATGGCTCAGGTGGGTTGTGGTCAGCAGGCACCTGGGAGCTGCAAGAACATCAGCCTGCTGCTGATCCCCAGGGCACACAGGGCCAGGTTGTGAAATGCTTCTTCATGTTGCTCAGAAGCTACCTGTGATTCTGTCATCGCCAGGAGAAATGACTGGGGCAGTTCTCCCTGGGCTCGGAGAAAGGCTCAAACCAGGGATGCCAGGACCAGCCTCTGCTCAGGATGCAGGGAGATGACCCTGGGGCCCTGCAGGGAAACCAGAGCAGACAGCTGGGACTGGAGGGACATCCTGGGACAGCCTTGCGCAGTTCATGCCAAATGCTGGAGACATGTTGCTGGAGGGCTTTGCAAAGATTCAGTCATAATATTACCTGATGTCTTAGTTTTTATAGAAGTTTTGGGTAGCTGGACCCAGCATCCAGCATCCTTTTTTTTTTTTTTCTATATTAATAAAGGATGGATAAATAATGAGCCCAAACTGATTTGCATGCTATTTATGGGGTGAAATGAAGCACGTGCCTTCCATGTTGGCCCTGCACCTTGCCAGGAGCTATTAGCACTGCTTCCCAAATCCTCTTGGGTGAAGCAGAAGCCAACGTGATCACCTTCCCATTTTCAACAGTCACTCAAATACACAGAGTGCCTCTGGTTACACATCCCAGCAGCAGAGCCCGAGGCTCCTGCTGGTGTAGACTCACCCTGTGACATACCCAGGCTGCAGCTGGCCCTCCGTGGCCAGCAGGCAGGTGATGCACAGTCAGCTGCCTGCTCGTCCTCTCCAGGCACAGCCCTCTCAGGCCTTGCAGGTCAGCGTGACTTTCCTCGGTGACCTGATGGCCAGGGCCATCTGGGAGCCAGATCCAGGTCATCCCCTTTGCTCGGGTGGGTGTCCCTGCCTCCCACCCCAGGATCCCACAGAGAAGTCACTCTGGTTCTTTCCCTTATTCTGTGTCAGAAGACACCAGTGGCCCTGGGGACTGCAGGGGAGGGCACCCTAGCACCTGCAGGCTCTCCCTGCCAGCCCTGTAGCACAGAGAGAAGGCAGAGTGGAAGGGACCCCAGTTCACGGTGGCAGCTCTGTCGCCGCAGGCTCATGGGAACACAAAGGCTGGGCACCCACAGCTTCCTGACCGCTGTTCCCTGCGCTGGTGAGATTAAAGCCATTTCCCGCTGCCACGTGGGCACGGCTGTCAACCATCGCTTGATCCCACTGACCACAGTGGCCAAGGTCGGGCCCAGCAGCTACCAGGAACCTCTGGTGACTGCTCCAGGCCAGCTGGTGCCAAGCTCACTCCTCTGCTTTATCGTGTTTGCAGCAGCTTCCCCCCAGCACGAAAACCCTGCATCTAAAACTGCCCTGGGAGCAGGGCTGCCTCCCTTGTTCTGCAGTGAAAGACCGGGACTGAGAGCAGCAGAGACCGCTGCCTTTCCCATCCCCATGGGGAGTGAGAGTCATCCCACTAAACCATCCCTTCTGGGGACATGCCAATGCAAATGCAACAAATGACCCTGGGATAAGTTTGACCCTAAGCAAGATTTGTTGTGATGATTGACATCCACTCCCAGATGGCAGTGGGATTAAAGGTGAATTTCTCCACTCCTGCTGCAAGCAGTAAGAGCCACGCTGTCATCACTCTGTGCCAAATAAAAGCAGCAGAATGAAACCCCACCTGCAGCATGAGCTGTTGTATTTGAGCAGGGACCACGCTGGGGATCAAGCTTGAGTTATGCCCTAACTTGTGGATGTCTCCTGCAGATGCCTCCACTGCTGAGCATCTCCAGCTCTCAGTGGCGTTCATGGAAACTGCTGTTGCCAGCTGGCAATGCCCTCCATGGGACATCCCAAACGAGTGCATTTTCTGCTTAGAACTGTTTCCAGTTTCACAGGCTTCTGCTCTCCTCCCGGCAAAGCAGGGTAAGAGTTCTGACAGGTGGCAGCTCTCCTCCTGAAATAGTTTACACCCTTCTGCAAGATCCTTCAATTACAGAAGACTAAATGTTATTTAATTTGTGACTGCAGGTTGAATAAGACTCAATTAAATTCTGCCTCTTGTGAATTTGTGATGGGGAATTCGCACCTGCGATGCCAGATGAGTCCTAACTGTACCACGCGTGACTCAGACACTTAAACTGCTCTGTTAATGACTGTTTTAATAAATGTTCTATCTTTATATGGACAATTTCCTGCCGTGTGACAAGCTTGGCACAGTGACAGACCAAGCCTTGGTCCCATGGCCACCCCATGTGGAGGATGATGGTGAACCTGTGGCAGCAGCATTCCCCGGGGTGTTTCCAGTGTTCCCAGGGGTACCAGCGTCCCTCTGAGCCCCACTCGGTCTGAAGGCAAGAGGCTGGCTGGCTACCAGGGCTGGGGGCTCTCAGCCAGCCTCGTACATCTGGCCCCCTCACTCGTGTCCCATCAAAGTTTCTCTTCAGATGAGGCCACATCAGCACAACAAGAAGGAGATGGGTCGCTGGTCGGGGTCGGGCCACTACCCAGACAGCTCCGGGCCTCCCACCCGGTACCTTTGGCTAGTGGTCCAGTGCACCTGCTCGCCCGCCCCCTCCCTGCCAACGCCGAGCGTGGCCAGGCCGGGCCCCGGGGGCTTTGCCTCTGCAACTCCTCTCTTACTTTTCACGCATTTCCCCGCTCGCCCCGCGCCCCGGCTCCAGGGTTCGCCTTTCCCCCGACGCACCTCGGGGATTCCCAGCCTCTCGCCGCCCTCCCAGCGCTGCAGCCCTGCCCTCCCCCGCGGGGCTTCTCTCGCATCCTCCGAGCCTCCCGGCAAAGACGGGGTCCGGGCTGGCCCGGCCTCGGGCACTCGTGTCCTCCCGGACCGGCAGGAGCGGGACTCCCTGTCCGGGGCCGCTGCCGTCGCCTCGGCCCCGGGCTCAGCGGGTCGGTCCCGGGCTGGGCGGGTCGGAGGGGGTCGGCCCCGGGCTAAGCGGGTCGGAGGGGGTCGGTCCCGTCCTGCAGGTCCCGGACGCGGGACGCCGCGCTCACGTGGGCGGGGCCTTCCTCGCGCACCGACCCCGCCTTCCCGTTGCCACCTCCTATTGGCCGCTGACGCGGCGGTGGGCGGGCCGCTTTGTGACGTCACGATCAGCTGTCGGAAGGTCCCGATTTGTGCGGAGCAGCGGCGGGCGCTCGTCAGAACCGCGCGATCGGCACCGGCACCGGCACCACCTCAGCGCCTGCCGCCGCTCCCCGCCGCCGCCGCGCCGTTCCGGACAAGGTCAGTGTCCCGCCCACCGGGGCTTGTGCGCGGCGGGGGGGCCGGGGGGCGGCGGGCGGAGCCGGGGCCGGGGCCGGGGCTGAGCGGGCTCTTAGCGCCCCGATGTCCTCCCGAGGGGG
>JANVCC010000146.1:2975979-3001397 GCA_025345505.1 Todiramphus chloris collaris | reverse complement strand
GCCTGTTGTTTGTTTCTTCATCACCGGATTAAGATTCGAGGTTGGTCTCCGCTCCCATTGGCTCCGCTTAAGTGACGTGTGTCTCATTTGCATATGACATTGAGACGTCATAGGGCTGCCCCGCGGCCCCCCCGCCGCGTTCCGTGCTCGCTGTCCTGCCGCGACCCCGCCGAGTGCAGCCCCCCCCGGGGCTCCGGGCGGCACGGCCGTGGGCGGCCCCCCCGTGTCCCTGCGGCCCCCGTCTCGCACCGCCCCTGCTGCGGCGGTCCCGGGCTTCTTAGAGGCTGTTTGGGTGAAAAACGTGGCTTTTTGGAAGGGGAATGTAATTATGTGATGTAGAAATAGATGGAAATACAAGAAGCGGATGCGTGTTTATTTTCTATTTGTCTAACTGCTTTCCAGGAAATGCTTGATGCTTTTGAATGCCTCCGTCTCTAGATTTTGATTTACTTTGTAAATCCTGGTGGTTTTAGTGAGATCTGACCGAGTGAGCTTAGATATTTTTCTTAAGTTTAACGGTGATGCCCTGACGGGAGCCGTGGGGCCACACGTAGCAGGTGACAGGCTGGGTCCCTGCCGTGTCTCGGGGTGCTGAGCCCATAAGTAAATCTGGTACCACCTGTGGGGGTTACTTTTATGACTGTGCTATGTGCACCTGCTTTGGGGCAGCTCGAAAACGTCTTGAGTCCCGAAAGGTCAACTTTCTTATGGTTTTCATGGCTGTAGTCTTGGGACCTCGGCAGCTTGGCTGAGCCTGGGAGGCCCTGGTCACTAAACCTGCTCCCATCTGAGTGGGATCATCAGGTGAAAAACCTGGACTCTGTGGAGTGTAACTGTAGAAACGTGTTAAAAAGGGCATTAATGCTTTTGTATTATGTTTTTTAATACACATATATGTATACCTACACATTTATGTCTTGTGTGCAGGGGAGCTGCAGCCCTGCTTAGAGAGCCTGAGCAAAAGTGCTGGCACCCTGGGGACCCAAGCTGCTGGCTTAAAGTGCCCCTCTTGGGAGCAGCAGCACCTACTGCTGACAGCAGCACCAGCAAGGACTGAGCTGGGTGGGTGCCAAGTGCTGTTGCTAAATTGGCCAAGGCTTTTCTGGGGTAGGAAACCATCACAGAAACAGGTGTTGGGCTCCAGTACAGGATGGTGCTGTACCTTCTTTTCCATCCACTTTAGTCAAAAAGTAGGAAGAACATTTTTTTTTTCTCTCTAAAATAAATCTTTCCTCTTTGTTTTTTATTTCCCCATCTCCCCGCAAAACAAAAAGACAAAAGCTTTCCGGTGAAGCTCACTGTTGCCAGTAGGAACTCGTTGCATCAAATTGGTGCTTATCTGGCTAAACACAAAAGGAAAAGCATAATGGAAGATTTTCCCCTCGAGAATAAACCGATATCACCTGCTCAAAGCAGGACTGGAAAAACCTGAGATGTGAACTCTTATCTAAGAGCTTTTTAGCACTAATTGCACAGCGAGCTCGGCGCAGGGCAGTCTCGCCCCAGCACACACGTGGCCTGGGGCAGGCTCAGGGGAAGCTGGTGGGGAGCTGATGATCTTGGGGCTCCTGCCGTACCAAAGTCCAACTTGCTAGTGAGTATTCAGCTTCCTGCAGCTCTCGGAGTGGGTGGTGTTGGGGCTGCTCCCTTCTGGGTGCGCACACTCCTGGGGATGTGTTCACCTAGTGCATCCCAGAGCGGAAACTCATGAAATTTCATAGGACAGCTCGTGGCAAATCTGAAATTTTCCTGGTTGCTCAGATCCTGCTGGCCACTGACAGACTTTCCGGGGCTCTGTGCAGTGACATCAAATAGCAGAAGATCAGGTTTGCCCTTGGAGCAAGGACCTTCCTGCAGCAGTTACACAAGGGAGTCGGTGCGGATGAGGACACCAGCTCCAGGAAAAAAAATCACCCCTTTCTGCAATCCCAAGTTCCCTTCCTTCAGGAGGGGTCTGGAGGAGCACACAGGGACTCTGGTCCATGCTAAGATCCCGGGCTGGCAGTGGAAAGCCCTTCTAGGTGCTTTCTTGATCTCCCAGTAATAATAAGAGTCTCATGATAAAAGAGTTTGGGGAGGGGGGTGTTCTATCTATTTTCTGCCTTCTCCCCCCTCCACTTCCCTGCTCTGCAGTAGAAGAGGCTCTGGTTTCCTGAAGTCAGTCTGTCTGTCCTGGCAGCAGCCTCAGGGCCCAGCTCTGCCAGGGCAGCCAGTGCTCTCCTGGGGGAACCCCCGAAAGGATGCTGCTAGCCAGGCAAAGGGACCAGCAGGAGCCATAGCGCGGTTGTTGAGTGGCCAGATGCATTCATCCAGCTCTGCCAAACTGTCCTGGGCAAGCCCCTGCCAGCTTCGGTCCGTTCCTTGATGGGGATGGATGGAGGACAGCACATGGATGCTTCACTGGTCATTCTTAGGGTGACAGGCAGCCCTCCCTTCCCCCCCCATTATCCCCCTGAACTGTCCAGGTGCCAGACCCCCTTCTGCTTTGCTTTGTGTTTCTGTGCCAGGTTTGGGATTTTGGTACATACAGTGCAGTGAGCGCAGCCTGTGAAACACTTCTCTAATTTAGGTAAAATGAGTTGAAAATAACATTTCCCAAGTGGGTTGGAGGAAGGCACCTGATTTCTACCTCCAACGCCTGCTGTGATGACTGCACAGGGTATTCTTAGCTCTGCTGAGGAAGGGCCGCTTCTGCCGCTTGTCAGCAGCATCCCTCCCGCTGCCGAGTATTTATGGAAAGTTTCAGGGAGCCTGTTGCCACTTCCAAGTGGAGTTGCTGTTGTTCTTGCAGCCTGTGACTTTTGGGAGCTGCCAGTCCTGTGACGCTGTGGCTCCCACCCCAGCGAGCTCCTGGTGCATCCCGGGCTCTGCTGCCGATCCTTTTGCCTATTCTTAGCTCCCAGGGTTATTTGCAGTGCCAGTGACTCAGAAAACTAATTATTGTGTTGAGGTTTCTGAAGGGGGGGTGTGCAGTAACTCAACGCATTGTTGTTCCCTTACTCCTACTTTTAACGTTTAATACCCTCTGGCTAATTTTAAAAGGCCATTGGATTTTCTGGAAGGATTCTGAGAAACTTCATTCATCAAGAAACTCACCTGTCCCCAGGGGAGTGTCACCTGCGGGCTGTCCCCTTGTGCTGCCGGTGGCCAGGGGTGGGGTTGATGTGCCAGGCTTGTGGAAGCTTGGGAAGGATGGCAGTTCTGGGAAAGGTGACCTCTGCTCTGTCAGGGGACAGGGGATGGGTGTGTGGTTTCTGGGGCACCTTTGCCCCAAGGACATGGTGCACACGCAGTCCCCTTGTGCCCACTGCTGGCTGTACCTCCTCCACAGATGTGAGACACTTGGCAGGTATATGTGGGCTGGAAGAAGGCACCAGGGCTTTGCCCAGACCTGGCCACCAGAGGGGCAGAGAAGCCACCTCCTGGTTCTGACTGCTGCTGTGGGCACCATCACTGCCTAGTGACAGGGCACTGCTTGGGCAGCAGTGACTTAGACCCCCTGTCAGGGACAGGTTTGAGTCCCTCCCACACCTCAGTTCCTGTGAGGCTGCAGGCCCCAGTTCCCCTGGTGTAAATGGGGCAAATGTTTGCTGCGGGGAAAGTGGAGGCTTTCCAAAATCCTGGAGAAACTTTGGAGCTTGCTCTGATGATGGCTGTGGGCTGTCCCAGCCAGAGAGGGGCTTGGTGGAAACTGCAGGGACTGAGGTGGCGTGTGGCCATCTCACCATCAGCTGGCCATGGAGCCTTTTGCTTCATGAAGAGCTGAGAAAGTCACCCCAAGCCCTCTGTGATGGTGACACTGAGGAGCTGATGTTCTTGGTAGCTTGCAGGGAAGGTCTGGAGTGGCTCAAGGATGATGCTCTGATCACTTTGGCCAGGAGGTGCTCCTTTCTGGGGTGGGTGGGAGATCACAGACACACAGAATGGTTTGGGTCAAAAGGTACCTTCAAAGACCATCTAGCCCACTCCCCATGCTGTGGGCAGGAACATCTTTCACTATACTAGGTCACCCAAAGCCCCATCCAGCCTGACCTTGAACACTTCTGATAATGGGGCACCCACAGCTTGTCTGGGTAACCTGATCCACCGTCTCACCACCCTCATCATAAAACATTTCCCCCTTTCATCCAGTCTAACCCAGCTCTCTTTCCATTTCAAACCATCACCCCTTGTCCTGTCCCAGCAGACCCTGCTCAAAAGTCTGTCCCTTTCTTTCTGACAGGCCCCTTGAAGTACTGAAAGGCCACAAGAAGGTTTCCCCAGAGCCTTCTCTTCCCAGAGAGAATCATCCCAACTCTCTCAGCCTTTCTTCAGAGCAGAAGGGTTCCAGCCCTCTGACCGTCTTTGTGGCCTCCTCTGGACCTGGTCCAACAGGCCCATGTCTGTCCTGCACTGGGGACCCCAGAGCTGGACCCAGCACTGCAGGGGGTCTCACAAGAGTGGAGGGGCCAGATCCCCTCCCTCACCTGCCTGCCCACGCTCCTTTTGATGCAGCCCAGGGTGCCATTGGCTTTCTGAGCTGCGAGCACACATTGCCAGATCATGCCCACCTTGTCACCCACCAGTGTCCCCGGGCCCTTCTCCACAGGGCTGCTCTGAACCCTTTCAGCGTGTACTGGTGCTGGGGATTGCCATGACCCAGGGGCAGGGCCTTGCACTTGGCCCGGTTGAACTTCATGAGGCTCAGATGAGCCCACTTCTCCATCCTGCGAGGTCCCCTGGATGGATCCGGCCCCTTTGGTGAATCAGCTGCACCGCTCAGCTCCGTGTCACCCGCAGACGCGCTGAGGGTGCAGCTCGGGGATACAGAGCTTGGTCCTGTCTGCTCACCCCCGCGCTGTGCGGATTTCAGAGCGGGCAGGATAAAGCGAGGTGAGGATTAAAGCTCATTTGGGGCCCTGCTTGCCAGGACCCAGCTCCTTCCTTCACCTGCAGGTTTAGCCCTGCAGACTTTGCTAGCTGTGCTGGTAGGAGCCCCCCCGCAGCTCCCTGAGCACCAGGGCTGGCCCTGGCAGGGCTGCTCTGCCTCTCAGGAAGCCTTTGCTCTCCTCCCAGGAGGCCTGTCCGATCCCACTGTCTGTCCCTTTGCCCAGCTCCTGCTCCAGCCAGGACAGGCAGCCAAGGCCGTCGGGCCAAGCCACCCCGTAGTGTGAGGATCACGGCACAGCACCCTGACTTTGCCGCCTCCATCCGCGCTGCCACCACCCCATGGGTGCTCTCAGAGGTTTTTCCAGTGAACCGACATCCCCAGGGTCCACTTCAGGATCAAAATGTCCTCAGGCAGTGGGAGCTTGTGGAGCAAGGCAGGCTTGTGTTATCCAAGGGGCTGATCCAGCAAGCTCTGCCCAGCCTGCGTCGCCCATCCACCCATCGTTGGTGCCTCATGGACTCCCTGGCACCAGTGGGTGCCTCAGGGCTACCCCAGGCTCTCCAGCATGGAGCTGGGGATGGCTGGTGACTTATTTAAATCCTTTGGAGACTGATGCATTAAAATGATCCACCTCAACTTTTGCTCTTGAGGAGTTTTTAACTCTTTCCTGCTTCCCGTGAGCTATTGCAGCTGCCTGTGAGCCCTGTGAGCCCCGTGAGCCCTCTTCCTTTGCCCCAGCCCTCCTGGTGCACTGTGGGTTTGCTCTGGAGCAGGACGGCCCCTGCCAGCCTGTTATCTTGGGGCTGAGGGTGCCTGATGGGTGTGTGGTTACTCCAGAGCCTTGAATCGTAGAGATGAAGAAAATGAAGTTAAATCTGGGAGAGGGGACAACTGAAACTAATAGTGTCTGCTGTGTCTGGTGTCTTCAGGACAGTGATCTCAGGTTAGGTTGGGAACCTGTGGAGTCTGGGCAGTTCAGCTCCTGACTTTTCTGCTGATGCACGCTGTGATTTTTGGGGACTCATCTCTAAGCAGGCAGGTGCTGGGGAAATGAGAGCTGCTCCAATGGGGACGATGCCGACCGGTTTTGCTACTGTCCAATGAAAGCTGCTGCCAAGGTTTAACAAACTAAAATGAGATTTTATTTGTGCTCTCTGGTTTGAGTGGGTAATTTATCATTTGGCTTTGAACTCGCTTGAGGATGAACTCTTTGCTGGAAGCTCTCCAAGCCAAGCCTGCGGAGGGCAGGGAAGCGTTCCGGACCTGCCGGGCACGGAGCTTCGGCAGGGCTGTGTGTGCCGAGCCAGCCCACGGCCCAGCAGCGACCTCATTCTAGGCTGACTCTGCTGAGCCGAGGAGGAAACTCTCTGCCTGGCTCAGGCCTTGCCCTGTGGTAGCTGCCTGGGTGCATTTTCTGGGTGACTGTCCCCTTGCAGCCAGGCTGGGGCCACCAGCCTCCCCCATCCCCCACGGGGCAGCTCTTGTCCCCAGCTCCCTCCTGTTGTGTGGCACATGTGTCTAGGGGGAAAAAAGACTGAAATTTGCAGTGGGCCACTAGCCAAGGCAGGCCCAGAGCATTTCCAGTGTCTTCCCCAGGAAGAAGGGCTCAGGACTCAGCACAGGGGACCCTGCTGGCCCCAGCCCCCTTCAGCCCTGGCATTTCACCGTGAGAAGCTGCGCAGCGGCACCGGGCTCAGCTCTGGCTCAGCGCTTCTGCTGGCCTGGGACAGCTGCAGGCAGAGCTGCCCCAGCTCAGAAAGCACATGAATGCCGTGCTGGCCTTGCCCCGGGCCAGGGCTGCGGGGGCTTTGGGGGACTGGAGCCCCCTGTGCCTGCCATGGGTTGCTGGGGGCTGCCTGCCCCTCTCCCTCCTGCCTGGGGATGAGCAAACAGCACAATCAGGAGACGGCACCAGCAAGTACCTGGGAGCAGTGGCATTTCTGCCACAATTAAGTATTTAATACATTTGTTCAATAAACAATACGATATGAAAAGATATTTACTGAGTGAGCAGGTGCTGCAGGCAGATGCCAGGTTTCAGCTGGCAGGCAGGGAGAGCCGGTGCATAATGAAGCCGTGGGGCTGGCCTGGGTGCCCTCTGCCAGCCTGGCCTGGGTGAGAGTGTCCGTATCCCAGGGTGGGAAATCCCCACTGTGCTCAGCACAGAGCTGCAAAAGAGCCTGACTGGCCAGCAGCCATTCATTGCTGTTGGACATCACACCTCTTCCTGGTAGTTCCCTAACTTATATTATGCTCTAATGCTCCAGGAAAGGGGGGTGTCTGGATCGTTTCATTGGAGGGCAACCAAAAGGCTGTGGCTTTGCTATGGTCATGGCAGTGATGAGGGGCTGGGATGTGAGAGCTGCCTTAGCTGAGCCCACAGCTCTCGCTGCAGTCACAGAAAATTACTCTGTCACGTCTCAAAACCCACTGCTCGGTGCTTCCAGGGAAGCCAGGAACTCTTAGGATGCAGAATGGGAAATCCTTTCCCACTCCCTGTCCTTTCGGCTCTGTGAGTCTCAGCCAGGTCCATTCTGAACACACCGTCCAGCAGGACCCCGCATGTTTAGCTGCAGTCACTCTCCCTGGGTGAGAAATCCCAGCTGGATCTGGTGCAGGGTGCGAGCGGACGGGCTGATCCAAGCTGCTAGGAGGCTGCCATCCCGAGGGAGTGGGAAACATACGGTGCTGGTGGAGCTGGAACCCTGAGCACTGGGATCTGGAGCCAGGCACAGCTATACTGCATGATCTGCTCTGCACCTCCGGGGCAACTGAAGTCACTTCAGGCTTGAGCCCTGCTCAGGAGGACAGTAGTGTCGTGCTGCTAGCCCGGCCATCCCAGGGAGGGAGAGCTGCATGTTTCAGGGCTGCTTCATGCTCCTGCACTCCCTTCTGCATCTGTGGGTGGCAGCAATCAGGACGAGCCCCTGAAGCCCGGAGGATCCCACCCATGGGGAAAAGCTCCCATTGATGTTTTTTCGTTTCTGCCTTGTGGAGCTGGTGTTGTACAGCCCGAGGCACCTCAGAGAAGACAGAAGGCACACAATCCCACGGTGGATATTTCCAAGTGTGCCTGCGCCCAGAACAGCAGCAAGTGCCCAGGCCAGCTGCCCTTCCCAGCAGTGCTGAGGCTGGAGAGGCCACTTCCTTGGGGGGCAGCCTGAGCTGGAACTTGTGCTGTTGGAGAACTGGCACGTGTACAGACCAAGGCTCAGGCACGTTGTGCCTCCCTGAACCCATCCCGTTCCATGTTGCCCACAGCAGCTGGGGCTTCACCAGGGCCCAGGACCACTTGCTCTACACCACCTTGGTCGACAGAGCCATGAACTGGGGCTTTGCCCTCTGAACACACCCACAGCATTGTGCCAAGCAAGGCGGCACACAGCTGTCCCCTCTCCCTGCCTCTAGTGCCTGATGGCATTTTAATGCTGCTTAATGTCCCTGGATCAAAAAGCATTTTCTCTGCACAAATAACCCTCTGCACCTTGTATCTGCCATCTGTCTGTACCTCTCGGAGAGCGCTGCAGCCGTAATAAAATCCGGGATTCCTCCCCGATCTCCGAGCTGCAGGAATGTGTTCCTCCAGGGGTACAACTCTGAGTGTGATGAAGCAGAGACTGGCCCAGGGCTGGAACAGGGCTGTCCGCACCCTGCCCCACTGCAAGGCAGGCGGCACGCTTGCTGCCGCTCGCTCCTGCATGCTGCCGCTCGCTCCTGCACGCTGCCGCTCGCTCCTGCACACTGCTGCCTGAGCACTCAGAACCAAGACACAACCCACAGCCAAGCACTTTGTCCTGTGGCTCCTTGTAAGGCCCTTGCAAAGAGGCAGTGATGACACATGTGACAGTGTCATCCTTTGGGGCTGGAGGATGGCAGTGAAACACGGCTGCACCCTAAGAGCATCCCTGCAGACAGAATCAGAGAACTGTTTACGTTGGAAAAGGCCTTTAAGGTCACCAAGTCCAGCTGTTAACACGGCACTGCCAGGTCACCCATGTCCCCCAGCACCACATCTCCACAGCTTTTAAATACCATCAGAGATAGTAACTCCACTACTGCCCTGGGCACCCTGTTCCAGAGCTTGGCAATCCCTTTGGTGAAGTAATTTTTCCTAATGTCCAACCTAAACCTCCCCTGGTGCAACTTCAGGCTGTTTCCTCTTGTCCTATCAAGGGCACACGCACACACAAAGCAACAATAACAGTACCAAATGCCAAAATTAAACAAACCTCAAGCAAATACTGGCACAGAGAGGACTCCAGCAAAACACTAGCGAGGACTTCTTGGGACACAGCTCGAGGAGGGGAGGGCAGCCATGGTGGCTTGGCCCTCAGTGGGTTGGTGGTGGTTTTAGGGACAGCCCTGTCCTCAGACAGAGCAGCAGCATCACACCCTTTGCCTGCCCTAACAGCAAAGCTTGGTGCCACCAGCTGAGCTCAGTGCCTGTGCAGTGTCAGAGGAGGCAGGTCCCAGCCTGGATCTGGGACAGCATTTGGCTCTGCCCCTTCCAGGTCCAGTGGATGGGTCCCCTGGGGCACACTGCCCATGAGGAAGGGGACATGACGCAGGGCTTGGTGCAGACGTGGGGCTGCAGGGCACAGGGATGCAGCCCTTCACTGCTGCTTTCAGACACAGTGCATGATGCCCTTGGAGATGCCAGCAGCTGGGACAGCCCGTGGCACATATCAGTGCCAGAGCCACCTTTTCACCATCTGGGCCCCTGGGGATGCAGGGGGACTATGCTGCCAGCCAGTCCAAATGCATTATTCCTTTTTCTTTCCCTTTCACAGGCCTTTGCACTGAAGCCAAGTGAAGAACCTCAGAATTGCACTACCCGCCACTTAACTCAGCTACAGTTTCACTAGCAGCAGAGCATCTCTGCCACCACTGCGACCTCAAGTGAGGGGTTTTCTGCCCTCCCTGCCCATTGCTCCCATCTCTGCACCTGGTGCTCAGCAGTAGCTCTATCTCTCCGTCCATCCCGCCAAGCCATTTCCCACCATGTTTCAGCGTCTTACCAGCCTCTTCTTCAGTGACAGCAACACGACAGAAGGCCCAGAGGAGCCCAAACCTTTTGTCGAGGAGGAGGAGGAGGAGGATGGTTGGCTCATAATTGATGTTGCAGGTGAGAAAAGCAGGGGGGACTCATTTCCCACAGGTTTTGCTGCACCTTGTGTCTCTGGAGCTGGACAAACCCTTTGAGATGACAGCAGATAAGCTTCCACCACATATGATAAGCTCTGCCCTTCATCCCTTCTCCCCTGGTCCCTGCACCCTGCCCATGGTGCCCAGCCCTGTGGCCACTGCAGCAGCCCCTGACCTGCTCCTCCTGTTTCCCTTTCCTCTCCCAGTGCTGGTTCCTGACTTTCTGCCAGCCCAGGAGCCTCCAGGTGTCTCCGTGCCAGGACTGGACCCTGGCACAGCCCCAGCATGGGGAGGTCACCCAGGGTTTCAGTGCAATCCTGGCTGCCAGGGGCTTGGGGGTGGGGATGCCAACCCACGCGGGCTGGCTGCCTGCAAGCTGTGCAGGGCCATGGCCACAGCTCAGCTGAGCCGTGGGCAGCACTCCCCAGGAGGAGCTGGGCTTGGCTGCTCCTCATGATGCCCCTGCTGAAAGCAAACCAGCAGCCTGTTCCCCTCGGGGAGCCCCTAGTCCCCAGTGCCAGTGAGGGCCAGGGTTTTCCTCACGTGAGGGCAGGCAGCAGTGGTGCCTCTTGTCCCAGCTGGGGATGTGCCACCAGCAATCTGGACAAGTTTGGGTCACTTGAGACCCTTAGGAGAGAAAATCTCAACTCCAAAGGGCTTATCTTCCCCAATCATTCCCAGTGCCCATGCCAACAGCACTCAGTCAAGGGATGCTTGGCACAAGGTCCCTCAAGGACTCCCTGTTCCTGGGGATGGCAACAACCATCCAGAGCCCTGTTTGATACCAGCCACGCAGATCAACAAATTCTTTGTGTGCCGAGAGCTTCTCCAGCTCCATTAAGACCTTGGTGTTTCTATTGTAGGGTCGATGACTCAACTGATTGCAATGATAATTTTATGACCTTTTGCTTGCAAATTGAGCAGCAAACATAGACAAACAAGCCTGGCTGTGCAGGAGCTCCTTGATGGCCACTGTCTGCTTTTGCAGCGTCCAGTCAGTTGTGGTGACCCAGCCCAGGAGACCAGAAATGTATCCTGCAGGTTTAGGAGGCAGGTTTTGTCCTCCGTCTTGTGAGCATCTGTTCTCCAAGCAGATGTTCCCTGCTGGCCCCTGTGCACAAGGCAGAGCTTGTTTTTGTGATGTGAGTCACTCATTAGGGTTTTTCCTCCATGAGCTGGAGAGGGGACCAGAGCATGGCCGAGCCTGGGATGGGGGGCAGGGACAGCTCTGTGCCTGGTGAGAGCACTATGGAGAGCTGGTGGAGGTGGACGGGTGGAGGTGGGCACGGGCAGCTGTGGAGGATTCCGACCCCTGGGCTCTCTGGTGACTGCCCCGGGGGGACTCACATCAGTGCCATGGGAGGGAACTGGTTGCAAAGAGGTCCCTGGATCAAGAGGCATGCAGCCGCTGCCTGTCTGGGCCAGCTGGCAACAGCTGCAGCATGTCCAAAGCCTGCCAGAAGAAGCCAGGAGTTTCCCCACGTGGAGAAACTCTGGGCCGTGCCCGGATCCCCAGGGTCTGAGACTGCAGCCAGCTCGGCAGGGATCCAGGGAGGACTTTGGTACTAAAGGCTTCCATTTTTTTTCCCCCGATCAAGCATCCAGGCTCTCGGTGCAGAGCTGGCTTCCAGGAGTGTGTCTGACAGGGACCTGCCACCCCCCTGCTAATTCCCACTGATCCTGATGATGCCTTTTCCTGTAGCATTCCCTGGCCAGTGAGGGACTGATTTATTTCAGCCCTGTTTCTGAGGCTGGAGTCACGTAAAGCACTTTAAAAACCAGACCTGCTGGCTCCTGCCTCTGTCCTTCACCCTTGATCCATGGTGGCCACAAGGATCTCCCAGCCTGGCTTCCTCGCAGGACCCAGGCAACCTAACGAGCCTCCGAGGTTGCTCCCTCTCAGCCAGGTCTTTGACTCTCGTGTTGTGAAATGGACCCAAATTACCCGGATTTCTGAGGAGTGTTTCAGATGTCCCTTTCACCCCGTTGCCCAGCCTGGCTCTGCTCAGCACACAGTGAGGGAGCAAAGAGCATTTCCTGGTGCTTAGAGATACGGCAACAAGTCACTCAAGGATTTCGGGATCCTGAAATATTCCTTGTGACATTAAAACCCACCTTGGCAAAGGTTGGGAACAGGTAGCTGTGGATGGCTGGGCAGGGTTCAGCCGTGCTTGGTCTCTGCTCTCCATGCCCACAGCCTCCCTGTTGTGGGAGTGTTGCCGGACTGGGAATGCTCCAGCCAGGCTCGACAGCTGTTTCCAGTCTGGCAAATAATCTCCAGCCCAGCATATCAGCAGCTATTAATAGCTTGATGTCCACTGACTTGAAGAAAGATGCTCACATGTCCACAAGGCTGACTGTGGGCTGCTCGAAGGCCTAGGCAGGGGCACTGTCTGCGGGAGGAGCAGGGAACGTGGCAAGTGGCGAGTGCTGGCCCCATGCTTCGGGCACTGTACTTCTCCACCACGGGAACACACCTCTGATTTCTCCTGCACCGTCACCCAGCCCGGTCACACACGTGTCCATATAGATACTCCGCTACATCCCCTTAAGACCAGTGCCCTCGAATCCCCCGATGAGGCTGGGAACAGGTCTGGGTATCCCGATGAGCCCAACATTAGGTGCAGGCTCCCTGTCAGTAACACAGCCAGTAATTCCGAGTAGATGCAGCTCAGAGAAGCACCCGCACAAGTGCTTTTGCCAGGCAGAGGTGAGAAAGGGAAGGCGAGGAAGGCTGGGGGGTGGGGGGGAGGGAGCAGATCCTGCATCAACCACCCAAAACTCAGCCCGTAACGGACTGAAGCTGAAGGCATTTCCCAATGGGGAAAGGTAAAAACTTTTTCTGAAGAAAGTATTCCCCTAATGTCTTCCAGAAAAAAAGGTGTGAACTGTTTGGGGTTTTTTCCTACGTGTGCTGGGTTTCGATGTTTGCAAAGTGCTGGGTGATGTTTGCCACTGCCGGCATTCCTCCGGCCCCGCGCGGCCCAGGGCCGTGAGAAGAGGCACAAGCAGCGTTTCGTGCCAGCTGAACTCTTCCCGAGCTCTGAGAAGGCAACCCCCAGGCCACTGCGGCGGCAAGCCCCGCGCGTCCCCCTCGCCTCTTGGCCGGGCTGCCTCAGTGGGACCACTTCGGGGCTTGCTGGCTTAGCGGAGCCGGACCCGCCGGCGCCGGAGCGGAGGGTGCCGGTGCGGGGCGGTGCGGGGTGCGGGGCGGGGCGGGGGATGCGGGGCTGTGCGGGGTGCGGGGCGGGGCGCTGCCGGCGCCGCCCTCCCGCGGGTCCCGCCGCCGTGCCGGTCTCCAGCGGCGGGGGTGCCGGTGGGTGTGTCTCGCACTAACGATGCCCCTTTCTCTCCCCTCCCCTCCCCACTGTACATGGTATGTGTGTGTCCCCCGCTGCGCCCCGCATGGCTCTGCACCCCCGCCACCCCCAGGCAGCCGAGCCCGCCCCGGCGCAGCCCAGCGAGTGGGCGCTGGCGGTACCGGGCGCTCGGCGCGATCCCGCCCGACGCCCCCCGGCCCCCCGCCGCTGCCGGCCGCTTCCCCGGCTCCGGCCGGTCCCTGCTTGATGGACGAGAGTTGGTTTGTCACCCCTCCCCCCTGTTTTACTGCAGAGGGGCCCGGCCCCGACGGCGTGGGGAGCAGCCCCATGGAGGACCTGCTCATCGAGCACCCCAGCATGTCTGTCTACGTCACCAGCACCCTCGAGGTGGACGGGGAGGCTCCCGAGGACGATGCTGCTGGGTGAGTGTGGCTTAGGGGTACTCAGAGGGGGCCGCCCAGCCCCGCACCCGCTAGGGCACCATCGCAAACGATGAGTCCCACCGTCCCGAATGGCTGTATACACCCAGGACCCCTTCACCTGCGCTGCCGGTGGACACAGCGGGGCTCTGGGGGACCTCCGTGTCCCCATGGCCCTCCTCAGGGAGCACCCTGCATGACTGGCAGGGCACCCTGGATGGTGCCATGCGAGGATGGCAGCTTCCTTATCCCAGATTGCTCTGCTAAGGGGAGCTCAGCACCATGTTCAAATGGCCACGGGTGCAGGACTGTGAGCTTGCTGCTGATCTGTGGCAGGAGAGGGCTGTGTCCCCCTCCCCTGCCCTGGCATGGCCACCCATGTCAGTGCTGCCTGTCACCCCACTGCCCACTGAAGGGGGATTGTCAGGCTGGGCTTAAACACAAGGTTTTGCTCAGGTGTGGCACAAGCAAAGCAAACCCAACAGGACGAGATGGCCTTTGGGCACAGTGGTCCCCCCAGGACCCCTGGCTTCCCAAGGCAGGAGGGGGCTGCAGCCCCCTCAGCCTCACCGCTGGCTTTGTGCTTGGCCCAGCACTGGGGTGTCCCGCATCTGTGGGAAGTGGGATGTCACCAGCCACGGATGCAGACGTTTCTCCCTGCCCCAAAGTCCAGCTTAGCGGGGGGAGGAAAGTTAAGCAGAAATGTCCCAAGTGGCCCCACTGCCCTCTCCTCCCCCAGGAGCTGTGGGCTGGAGCCCCCCATCATCCTTCCTGGGGCCTCAGCTTCGCCACAGCCCCCAGGGAGCTCTGCCCTCTCCCTGCGGCTGCCGGGGCACCAGGAAAGGCCTGTGCACACTCAGCCCTGCTGCTGCCAGCTGAGCCTCAGGTGCCACCCTGCCCTGAAGTCCCTGCCGCCTCCCAGTCCCAGCCCTCCACCACACCGGGGCAGGGGAGCAGGAAGGATTTGGGGTAAACCTTCACACAGGTTAGGGGACACTGTTCCTCCAGAACTTTCCTCTTGGCCAAGTCTCCCTGAGGGCCACAGCTTGATCTCAAGAGCTTTAGAGGATCTTCAGCGCTGGAGGGTGAGGAAAGGGCAAAGGGAGCTAGAAATGGGCCAGGAGACCGAAAGAGTCACAGGCAGGATGGAAGTGGGGCTGGGCCTCCCTTTCCTCTGCTGGGTTCGTGGGACGTAGCCGCGGCAAGGGACTGTGGTGCGTCTGGATTCACCCCAGGTGTCCGCCAGCCCGCCTGTGCCAGAGCCTCTGCACCCTTGGCCGCTGCTGGGGCAGGAGGGGGCCGGGTCCCTCCTGGGGGCACGGCATGGTGGGGAGGGGGTTGGAGGCCCCGGTCCCCTTCTCGGCAGAGAGGGCGAGGGCCCGGCGCCAGCCGCTGCTGACGGCCCCTCTCTCTGCAGGGAGGTGCCGGAGCCCTGGCTGGAGAGGCACGTGCCGCACCACAGCAGGCCCCTCTCGGTGAAGGCCGCCATCTTGGAGAAGGTGGGGCAGGTGCGGCGGGTGCAGCGGGCCAAGCAGCTGGCCGAGAAGCACCTGCTCAGCCAGAAGGCTCTGCAGCGGCAGAGCCGTGCCCGCCAGCGCCCGCTGCGCCGGCCCAAGCAGCACGCCGGGCCCTTCATCCACCAGCCCTGCCAGCGCCACTGCAACTACTGACCTCGCCGGGACGCCCGCGCCGCCGGCCCCCCGCCGCCTCCCCCGGCGCAGGGACGTTCGCCCCCCACCCCGGCACCAGCCGCCCCCATGGGCGCCGGTGACACCGGGCCGCGGTTTCACTCCACACACCCCCAAACGCCCGGCCCCTCACTCCTTGTCTTCCTCCCCCCCGTCCTCCGCTGCTCCCTTCACCCCTGGCGTCCTCCAGAGCCTCCAGCGGGGAGGGCAGTGCCGGCCGCCGCGCCAGCCTTTGCGCGGGGAATCGGCGCTCCCGGGGAAACCGGCCCCTCTGAAAGCCACGGTGAAGCCTGTTTGTCCTGACGAGCCTGTGACATCAGTGCCTTTCTTCATGACATCGTGACTCCACATACAGCCAGACTGGGATGTCACACGCGGAGACACCGAGCGGAAGTGAAAAGAGCAGCGAAGCAACACGATTTGGGATTCTTAGAAAAAAACATCTCATCGACAGCACTAAATTACACTTCCTCCCCCCAGACCCAGGAAGCACTACTCTTCTCCCTTGATTTCTTCATTACATTTTTACCATGATAAGACAAAAACCCCACTGCTGGTCCCCAGAGGACTGACTGTGGGGAAGAGCTGGTGGAAACCTTCGCGGCGGGGTCAGCCGGGCGGCTCGCGGTGCCTCGTGGTGTTTTTTTAAAGAGAACCTTTAAAGCAATCTCAGGAAACAAAGCACCGTCCCAGCATTGTCCCAGCGCCTTGCTGGGCCCTCTGCCGCCACATCGGGAGTGGATGTCCAGCCCAGGCCCACCAGTAGCAGCATCTGTGGCTAGTGGTTGTGGTGAGCTGCTGGCTGTCTTGTTTGAGCGAGCCCCCTCCTCCTGGAGCCGCTCATCTGCCCAAGCCGCACCTATATACACACACACATACATACATACATACATACATATCTGTGTGTGTATGTGCCCTACATACCCCTACACTACACTCCTACTTGGAAGAGGCACCGTTTAAGCGAAGGAACGCTGGCTGCCCAGTGTTAATCCCTGGGAAGGGAGTGGAGGCACCTGTGTAGCTTCCCTGATGTGGCAAACGCACGTTGAAGGTGGTGGTGAAAGGATGCTGAGGAGGTGGCCGGCGGGAAGCAGGTGAAGCGAAAGCAAAGGTGGATCTTGGAGCAGCTACAAAGAGACAGGATGGGCAGGTCCGGGCAGTGTGACCAGCAACAGGATTGCTGCAGTGGAGCCATAACAGGAACACCTTCTCCCCCCAGTAAAAATTGCATCCTTTCCTGTGAAGGGCCAAATTCCACTGTGGGCAGTGATGATTTTTAATGCAAATCCCTCCCCATGTCAGACTCATTCTGGCTTCCAAAGGACATGGTCCAGACTTTTCACCAGCTCCAGCATCAGCTGAGATATCTCCAGACTCAGCAGAGATTGGCTGATCCCCCCAGTTCCCTCTCTTTAGGAACTGGCTTTGCACCCCATGCTCCAGGGAAGGTCTGGCCATCACATCCTGCTCTTGGCCTGGATTCCCACCCTCTGAGACAAGAAATAACCCCCCAGCCCCACCCCAAAATGCTGATTTCACAGCAGTTTCTTCTGTTCACCGTGTTACATCTCTTCATACCAGCTTGAGATCTAGGCTGAAGGAATCATGGTAAGCCCAACCTTATTAATTGATTTTTTTTTTTAATGGGTTTTAAAACAAATCAAACCCTTTTACGAGCACCAGCCCCCACCTCCGTGCCTGGGAGCCTGGCCCATGGGGGAGCTGGCCAGTGGTACTCACCTGCAGCGGCTGGTTTTCGCTCCGATAACACGGCGTTCCCAAAGGCACAGGAAGGACAACAACAACAACAAAAAATTCAAGTCTCCCTTTTCAGGCTTTCCCTTTCAATTCTTCCAGGCTAGTTCCTTGTTTCAAGTCCTCGTGCAACCTGGTGCCTCACCACATGAGTGATGTGATGTGGTGTGATGCCTTCTGCCCCTCCAGCTGCAGCGGCTGGTGCCTGGCTGGGGCGAGCATGGTGCGGGCTGCTGTGCTGGCAGAGGTGCCGGGCCCTATTCTGCACCTGCCACGTTAGTTTGCTCCACCGCTTCCTTCAGCCTTTCTGGGAAGAGCGGCAGCACTGGAGCTGATTTTCACAGCCCGTGGTTTACCTGCAGAGAAACAGCAGGCTGGGGAACCCAGCCTTACCCCCTGGCCCTCGACATCGCCCGCCTCTCCTCAGGCATCGCCACAGTCGCCGTCCCTCACCACTGAACCACGCTGGAGATCGCCCTATTTCATCTCTGATGTCTTCTTGGTGAAGGAACTGATGTCTCCTTGAGCTGAGGGCAACACTTCCATCCTTTGGCTTCCTGGGCTTCATTATTAAATGCCTTTTTTCCCCTGTAAAGTTGTGCCCGGTATGAACCAGGAGCATGGCATCTGAAGGGATGCTGGCACAGGTGCTTCTGAAGACAAGCAAGGGCTGAGCCCAAGCTCTGGGGTGTCCGATGGATGTCTGATGAGGTGCTGCTGCTCTGGCCTTTGTCACTGGATGGTGAGCTCTGTGACCACTGGACAACAGCGTTCGAGGAAGCGGTTCCTCTCTAGCCCAAATGTTCATCAAGAAGTGGACAAGCCAAGCAACATCCTGCCAACCAGCACTTTCTCCACTGCAAACTCCCCTCCTGTGCATCTGAGATGCCTCCAGTCACTCCAGAATGATCCCAAAATCAGAGGCTGGCTGTGACGCTGTCACTCCCAGGGGAAGAGGAGCTGTGACTGGATGGCAACGATGTCCCTGGGGTGGATCGTGCCATGTCTTGCCTACCAAACCTTCCTGTGCCCACCAGTCTGCTTGCAAGTGGTACCCCAGCAGGAGAAACCCCTCATCAGGTCCTCTGAACCCCGCTCATCCATCGTGAGCAAGAAACCCTTGGCCGTGTTCGCAGGAGGCTCAGCACAGCGGTGGCTGCCAGCGGCCAGCACCCAGCACTGATTTCAGAAGGCTGATGCTGTTTATTCCGTCCTGACTTTTGGAAGCAAATGCAAACTGTTTTCCTTTCTTCTTTCCATGCCAGTCTGAGACATATTTCATCACACCGTGCCCAGCCGGCACATGACATGAAGCAGAACTATTATCTCACTTTATATCAAGAGTATGTTTATAAAGGATTAATAAATTATTAATAATGTTTTCATGAAGAGGTTAATCCAGAGTCCCAGCATCCCACAGGTCAACAGAGCATGGTTACCACAGCATATATGGGCTCCTGTGATCCCCACCTCTGCTGTTTGCACACTTGCTTGTCTATTAACATCTAATAATTACTAATTAACCCTCTGCAAAGTGACTGTCAATCCGTCAGCGTGACCAACCCCTTATGCTGCCACAAAGGTGTGTTCAAACCACGCTTTGTAGAAAGCCCCACAGTGTTCCTCTCCTGCCCAACCACGAGCACAAGACCCGGCCTGATACCAAATCTCCTGCCCAGTGTTGCCAGAGCAAGAAAAACCCCTTCACGCTGAGGTTACGAGTCTCCTTGGATCTTAAAACAAACGAAAGGTGCTTAAAAACTGCGAACTTTGCCTGTGTGTGCACACGTGTGCATGTGTAGATACTTCACAACATGGCATGGGTGTTCTGTAGGTTGTTCTGGGGTGTGGATTTTAGTTCTTTAGGGGTTTCTCGGGGGTTTTTTTTGCACGCTGTATTTTGAGTTGGTGACTAGCTGTGTGATGCTCCCCGTGGGAAGGTGAACCAAATGGGGTGCTGGCTGGGGGGGAGGCCCTCGGGCTGCTGTCCTGCTTGGAAGGCCAGGATGAGTCTTGCTTTCTTTTCTTTACTTGCATAGGGGAAACTACAGCATGGACTCAGGGACAAACAAATACGCTGGGGTCTTGAAAAAATGTGGGGTTTTTTATGAGCTTCTCTGTTCAGATGTGGGGTTTATTTCTGTCTGGGGGGCCTTTCTGGTTGCCTGGTCCTGCAGGATGGTGCAGGGATGTGGCCCGAGCCTTTTGGCAGCACGTGTTGGTGAAAGACTGCAGAGGCTGCTGCACGTTGGAAGAGCTGTGGGGTTTGATGCTTCAGCAGCAACCCCTCTTCTTTTGCCCGTGTCCCTAAAATTCACCTTCCAGCTGCCACAACACGGCTGGCCCCACCTTGGGCTTGCTCGTGAACAGCCCGGTGCGGCTTTTAAGGGATGAGCCACCGAGGATCTGGGGAGGGAAGCAGAGCTGTGCTTTCCGTGGCAGCTGCGGCTGCTCTGGCTCCCACTGCGTCCCTGGGATCAGAAGGCAGGCGGGATGGGGAAGCCGTTGGTGCAGTCATGTGGAGAAAAGCTGGTGCAGGCGACAGGCAGATTTGTGGGAGAAAGGTTTGTATTTCTTGCAATTAGAGCATAAAAAAAAGGAAGAATTTCCCGGCGGAGAGACCTGCGCAAACCTCTGATAGGGAATGCCAGCTGTGCCTGGGCAGCATGGCACTGCTGCTGGCAGCAGCTCCCCAGCCCCGTGCCAGCGTCACCTCCAGCAAGGAGCGGGCACGGATGGGCAGGCTTGGGGGCATGGGGACGCTGTGGCCAGGCTGGGGCAGCGCTGGCAGCACTGACTGGAGCTTGTGGAGCCAGCAGACCCCTGTGTGGTGCTGGGGCCTTCTCCAAGCAAGACATGAGTTGCCTTCTTATGGTACAGGGTGGCCTGACTCCAGAGCAGTGGGCTGGGTGAATCCCCTGAGGCAAGCGGCATGGCTCCCCCGAGCCAGCAGCACAAGACCAGGACCGGCAGCCCTGCTGGAAAAGTCCTACCTGGAAATGAAAACGAGATCGTGACGGGACACATCTAACCCCTGACAGCCCGGAGTGACCCCGGTGCCAGGCCAGCTGCCCGCACGGCTCTGCTTGCTGCGCTGCGCAAAGGCAGGCTAGTGGCACACGCAGGACACCTCACCAGCAGCCACCTCAGCTGCAACAAAGCCTTTTCACCCAATTTTTGCTGTGGCCTGCACCACAAAGCTGGAGGGAGCTGCCAGGGGAGTCGGGGCAAAAGTCTTTGACGCTTGCACTCACAAATGTGCTTTCCAGAAAACCCTGCTGAAAAAGCTCAGTCTGGAAGGGAAATGAATTCCATGGGAGTCAGCGGTTTTTTCATCATGGGTAACATAAATGCATAGCTCATCCCAACGATCACCACTGTGGGAATCTTCTCTTCTCCTTTAGGCATGTTTCTAATCAGTAGATAAGCTTAGAATTACATATTACTGATACCTTTTCCTCTGCTATCCATCCCCACGGGGGAGAAAAAGACCACTAAATGTCTTGTCATACCAGTCAGGAAAAAAAAAAAAAGAGATGTAAAAATACTCCAGTGAGATTCTGAAGCACACAGCAGATAAATATTGGTTCCAGTGCCCTGCATAAAGCGGAAATTCCATTTCAGGTGAATTGATTGGAATAAAAAAAGAGTGAGTCCCCAAAGATTAAACCCTCTATCATTCAAAAAGTGAGAGACACCACAGATCAAGAATGGTTCTCGGCATCTGCCCGTTGCTGCCTGCCAGAGGCAGCGCTGAGCCCCACTCCCCCCTGCTGGAGATGGCTTGGTGGCAGCCCCTGAGTGGTCAGGCTTAAAACAAGAGGCCACTCGTGTCCGGTTAGTGCCACGGTGACTCTCTTGCCCCCAGGGATTGTCAACAGCCACTGTTTCCATGGGTGACACAGATGTGCCTCCAGTTGGCTGCACCTGCTTTGCAAAGCTGCTGGTGGCAGGAGGCACACGCCAGTAGCACAGAGTCCCCCTCGGTCCTCAGAGCTACCCCCAAAGTTCTTCTCCAGCAGAGGACTGTGGCCAACAGCTTCTTCAGCAGAGCTGCTCAGGGGGCCAGAGCCTAAGAACAGACACTCATGACACTGGAAGCCTCTCGGTCCCAGGGGACTCCCACTGTCAGACCAGCTGGGGACACTGAAGGGCCTTAAATGAGACTGATTGGCTCACAGCTTGTCTTCTGCAAGGTGGAGTGTTCCACTCCCACCCGTTTCTCTCAGATCTGCTCAATACAATGTCCAAGTCATGAATAATTTCCCGGAATCCTCAAGGGCTCAGTCCTCACTCCATCAACACGGGATGCAGAAGCTGAATGGAGTAGTGGGAGAGGCTGTGCAGTTAGCAAGTTTTGCAAGAGGTGTCCTCAGTCCCATCAGAGATGCTGCCTTCTCCTCTCTTCGACTCCAGGGTGCCAGTGGTGGGAGCACTCATTAGTTCAGGGCTCTGGATGACCAGACACAGCTCGGGCAGGAGGTCAGTGCTGTTCATTGATGCATCATCAAACAGCCTTTTTGCTCTTAAAAGATATCTGTGTCATCAACTAAACCCCCAACTCTTCCCTTGAAAGGATGAGGATGACAAAGATGGCTCTTATATGTAGTCCTTTTTTAATTTCTTTTTTACAAAGAGGTGACCCACAGGTGCCCCCCCGTCACCCTCACTCTGAGCTAATACCTCCTGGGATGGCTTGGGGGGTCTCTTTACCAGCCTGGTAGCCAGAGCAAGTGCAAAGCTCTGTTAGAGGGATGCCACTGCATGCCCCAGGGCATGAAAACACTGCTGTCAAGCTTTGGCTCCGTTACAGCTAACCACGAAAATCCCTCTCCTTTCTACTCTGATCGTTTTTCATCACCCGTGTGGAGGGAAGATTTTTTCCCTTGAAGACAGAGGGGGAAACCCATACGGTAAATTGTGTAGCTTAAAAATGGGTGGCACAAAGGAGCCCCAAGTTCCTCCACTCTTCCACATTCACGTGTGTATTCCTGTCAGGGAAGCTGGGAGCAGCTATGCCCAAGTATCACCGAAATCTTACCCTCAGCTTTGTATCGACACAATGATGCTTCTGAAAATCTAGGGATGAGGGAACAGCAGAAGGCATAACAGTAAGAGGAGAATCTTTTCTCTTGTATCTTCAATATACCTGTACAGAGCCACCGAGCACTGCAATATTCTATCTGTATGTAACACCTCCAGGTATTCAGCTTGTAAAACTCATCCACATGCAGTATCCATTCCTCGCTGGACTGACTGTACATGTGCCTTTCACCCTTTTTCATGGTTTCTCATCTTTTTTTAGCACAGCTGCAGAACTTGAATAAATCAGTGAACTGTAGTCAAAAGTCCTATGCAAGAGATGACTGGGGACTCGGTTTGCAGTATTTCTGTGTGTCTGTGCTGTTATAAAAGTAGGCGCTGGGATTTTCAGAGAAGCCTAACAGAATTAATACCCTGAAAAGCATTTAGCATTTTGGATGCTAAATCTCTTAGGCAGCTTTGAAAAGCTCATCCTAAACCCCAGTTCCTCACCGGTTTGTGCATGGAGAGCGAGCAGCAGCAGCAGAACGAGTGCCAGTGCTTGGCCAGGACGGCAGCGCGTTCAACAGCCGGCGTTCCCTTTCCGGAGAAAGGAGAAAGTGCTGTTTGGTCAGAAGAGGTTGCCTTAAGACTTCCCCAAAACGCATCAGCGAATGTTATCGCCCCCGGCCGCCAGCCCTGCACCCACCATCGCCCCGGGCCAGAGCAGCCACGCGCCTGACCCGCGGGTGTCGCAGAGGAGCCCGGCCACCCAGGAGACCCCGACGCAGCGGTTCCCTGTCAGCCCTGCTCTGCTGAATGCCTTACAACAGTGGGACGACTTCCACACTGGGATTTTGAGGAGAGAAAAACTAGCCCCACGTTTTTCTACATCACCTATGCTGTAGGACTGAAACCTTGTCCGAAACTCAAAGCTAACAAAATGCGTCCTTTTTGTGTGTTGTACGTTAAAACAGTGTAAGCAATGTTAGTAGAGGAAGGGTGTCTACTTCTCGTAGGACATTGTTTCAACATTTGCTGTGTGTCAGCAGAATGAAGGACACGACTGCCTGGAATATGTTTCATAGTGTGCCTGTGTGTGTGTAACCTGGTTTTGATTGTTAGGTTGTAATGCTGTCTTTTGACTGAAAAAAAACCAACAAAAACCCTAATATAAAGAAAAAAACCACAAGAAATAAAAACAAAACAACAACAAAAAAAACTATTTAAACTCTGGTTTATGTGTATTCCTGCAAAGCCTGCAAGCAAACCTGCTTGCAAAAAGCTTTGGTTTTTAAAATATGCTTTTAGAAGTCGATGTTGTAACTATCAGAGCCAAGTCAATAGGAAAAAAACGTCCCCTCTGAAGACAAGGATGGGACAGGCTGAATTGTTGGAGGGGATTCTTTTTTTCCCCTCCTCATTACCAAACCCTAAAACTCGGTAGATGATTGCAAGGGCTAAAGTAGATGCTGGTTGCCCTGAGGAAGGTGAGCCCCACATCAGCCATCGCTACAGCATCAGCTGTTCTCACACAGCAGCCTGGTACGTTCCTACCACCCACAGGCAGAGAGAAGCCTCTCAGGTGATGAGGGGCTTGGAGCACCCAACAGCTGAGAAGGAGCTAAAGCTGAGACTGCTCAGCCTGGAGAAGGCTCAGAGGAATCCCATCCATGCGTGCAGGTACCTGATGGAGGAGGACAGAAGGGAGAGCTGGACCCTCCTCAGCCCCGGGGCAGGGCGAGAGGCACAAATTGAGGTGAAATGAAGAGAAATTCCACTCAAACGTAGGAAAACACTTTTTACTGCAGTGGTGGTTGACCACGGGAGCAGGTTGCCCAGTGAGTTTGAGGAGTCTCCATCCTTGGAGATGCTCAGAACGAGAGCAAAACCAGCCATGAGCAACCTGCCTCAGGCAGGGGTGGGATGGGGCTTTCCAAGGCCAGCAGCCCAGTGGCTGCACCAGCCAAGGGTGCTCTGGGGGTTACACCTGTGGTCCTGCAGCTGCTGGGAGAAGCACTTCAAGGAATCATTAGGTTAGGTATTGGGAATAAAAAAAAAAAATAGGTAAGAGTGAGGTTTGATAAACCTTCTCATGGGAAAACCAAATTCATCAGTGGGAGACAAAGCACAGGGCCATCTGGGCTGAGATGGACCTCAGGGGGTCTTCAGTCCAACCTCCTACTCACAGCAGGTAACTACTGAATTCAGACCACACTGGACAGGGCTTTGTCCAGCTTTCTCCAAAAAACAAATGCTGCCACCTCTCTGAGCCATGGTCATGGTTCAACTGTCCCCAAGGAGAACTTTTTGTTTATCCAGACAGAACCCTCCCTCTTTCCATTTATTCTAGTGATGTCCCTCCTCCCAGCACCCATCTCTCTAAGACCCTGGTTCCATCTTTTCCAGCACCTGCAATGGTGAAGAAGCCCATCTCCCTCAGTCTCTCCTTTTGGGACAGTCCCTGGCCATCTTGGTGTCCCTCTGTTGTGTCCCCTCCACTGTTACCAACACGTTTCTTCTGTGTGGATGTGGGTGGTGGTGGTGGGAACCCAGTGGTAATATTCCAGATGTAGTCTAACGTGCCATGACAAGGAGCATGATCACTTCCCTTACCCACTGGCTACACCTCTGCTGGCATAGCCAAGGCCAGCAGCCCATCTTGCTGCACCAAGCCAGGCTTCACTTCCTCTCCTTGAGGGCTCTGACTGCAGAGCTACACCCCAGCCAGCCACTGCCCATCGGTGGGCACCAGCACTTGGCTCCTTCCAAGGCTCATTCCCAGATGTAGGACCTTGCATCTGCCTTCTTCCAAGGTCTACACTCCTGTTGCTGGTGACCCCGTCCTCAAGCTGATCTGCTTCCCCCAGAGTGGTCCATCCCCTCCTCTTCCCCTAGATCCTTGGTATGTGGACCTTGCCTTGTCTGTGGGTGACATTCCTCTTTGTCCAGCTCCTCCTTCCCCCAAACTTCCAAAGTGACCCAGTGAGCAGCAGCAGAGGCGAGGGCAAGCATGGAGCGGGGTGCCCATTGGTATCTGCCCCTCGCATGGCGGGTGGACTCAGCGGGCAGCACATCAAACAGCAGCAACACAGCGGGGCCTCTCCCAGTCCCCCGATGGCTTCCGACGGGCATGGGGCAATCCTGCCTTGTCCTTGGCACAAACCAATGGGGAGTGAACCCCGTTTTGTCCTTG
>JANVCC010000146.1:2926488-2975969 GCA_025345505.1 Todiramphus chloris collaris | reverse complement strand
CCGTTTTGTCCTTGGCACAAACCAATGGGGGATGAACCCCGTTTTGTGAACAGGCCAACTCAAGATGGGGTTAAGAAATAGTAAAATGGGCCAGTTCAGAAGCTGCTTCCCCTTGACCGTGGGAGTGCGTTTGAAATACGCACCTGCAGCCGTGGCCATGCGTGCGTGAATCTATCATCCTAAAGGAGCAGATACATTTTGTGGAAACCAACTTCATCCCAAATTCCCGGAGAGAATGAGAATTGTGAGCACCCCGGGGAGAGCCGGGGTTAGGGTCACTCCTGTACCAACACCTGTGAAAGACAGAGCATCCCAACTCCAACGTCAAGGGCTGGAGGCTACTCTGTGTCCACTGCCCTCGCTCAGCGTCCGTTACCTTGTGCACAAATAGGTAATTTCTGTTGTTACAAAAGGTGACAGTGGCTATTTAATCCGCCTTTTGACATACAGAAATATCCTTTTTAAATTCAGTAGGAAGATAAAGAAGGTAAAAGCATTTGTGCACAAAGCAACAAAGCACTCCGGGAAGCCTGGCTCCTCGGCTCCACAGCTCTGCGGAGCACAGCAGCTGACCCACTTTCTGCAGCTGCACGGGAGGCAGCGAGGCACCCAGAGGAACGCGCTTCAGGCTGCCCCGGTTCGGCCTCTCCGAGCCATCGGCCGCGACGCTGCCCCGGCCCCAGCCCCAGCCCCAGGAGCAGCTGTGCGGTGGGCAGCGCTGGCCTCGGGGCCTCCCCGCAGGTTCCCTGCACGGCCCCCAGGGCGGCAGCGCGGCCTTCGCCCTCCCCTTGCTTTGCAGGAGCAGCTGCATCAGTTAATTCGGTCGCGGTTAAACAAATTCCTCTCTAAAGCTCCTTATATGGAGCTCGCAGGCCTAGAGCTCGAAGTAATCCCTTCAATCTTCCTGTTTGGAATGACGCTGTTGTTGCTGCTAATAATAATACAACCCAAATTATAGGACAATAACATTTATTTAGAGCACGAGGGATTCCGCATTATACAAACCCTTAAATTTATTTTTGTTTCACTGGTCCATTTCTACAACAAATACATCAGATCTACTATATAATAAAATTATTTACATTTCCAAAGGAGATGGGGTTTGTTTATAAACCCCCTTACTGCTATTCACATACAGTACTTAAACAACAGCACAATACATTATTTTAATACCTAAAAATGACAACCCCGTATTCTAATTTGTTTATGAAAAGTGGAAACAAATAAATTTACAGTTCTCTTCCCCTTCCCTTCCATTTCATACAAACACATTTACCTAATGTGCTAACCTTGGACTTCACTTGGTAAATCCAGGGGGTTTTAGAAGAACCCAGGTTTTAGAACTATTATCTGGTTTTTAGGAAAAAAAAAAATCATTTGGAACAGTATAATATTAAAATGACTTACTGTACAGAACTTTATTTAAAAAAGAAAAATCACAGCTCAAAATTGCTATTGGTAAATTCACACTCATTTACAAGTTTCATGTTTCCATGCAGTAATTTACTTGGATTTTCTTCTTTTTGACTGCATTGCACTGGCACTCGTTTCTGAAATCAAGAGAAGAAAAAAAGCATGGATACAAAGTCGGTAAGCCATTCACCAGAGGTGCACAGCCTGCCCTTTGCATTTTCCAAAAGCACATCGGAGGGGAAACCACCGCGGAGCAGGATTTCCACGGAACTGGGGCTGACTCTTCCCTGGCTGTGACACCGCTGGCCCCTGCACCCCGAGCGGCGGTCAGCAGCGCTGCCGCACAACGGTCCCCCCAGCTCCTGCCAGGATGCTATTTCCGACTGTGGGGAGTTTAAAGTTTAGGAAGTGCTAATATAACAGCCTTAAAAATACGAGTCGTGTCTTTTTAACTGCTCTTCAGTTCCCCACGTGCCATCACTTGCTCAGCGGTGCCGCAGAAGGAAGTCTCTGTGGACCAGCAGCACAGCGCTGGGCACAAACCGCGCCCGCCAGAGCCCAGCATCGTGGAGATGCTGCTATAAAAAAACACTTAGGAAGGTGTTTTGGACCCTGCCACATAAGTTAAGAATCTAGGAGTTTGAGTCCTTGGAAAGTCAGGTCGTTAGAAAAGGAGTCTCTTCAGCGTACATTCCGATGCACAGAAAACCAGCGTGTGCAGCAAGGTAGAAAAGCCTACAGAGCACCACGGCCGAGGGAGCGGAAGCGCCCGCGGGGGCTGCAGTGAGAGGAGGTGACGTTTGCAGTGCACTTACCAAGGCACTATGTTTCCATTTCAAAACAAAAGGAGAAAAGAGTAAGGACCAAGGGTATTTGCATCTTCAGACTTTTAAAAAAGATGGTTTCCAAGGTTGGCAAGGTATCTTTGGCTCTCTACAGTATTTTCCAAAAGCTATTAGAGCTGTGTTTAGTTTAAGAGTCAAAAGGGAAAAAACTTCCGAGCCATCTGCAGCTCAGAAGGTAACAGTACAACTCCATGGCTGTTAAACGTATCAAAAACCAGCGTCCACAATTCAGCAAACACAAAGCTCCAGCAAATGCTGAAACAGCCCTTGCTGGAAGGGTACTCCAGAAAGGAAAAATAGCAATACAGTACCAGTTTTCAGAAGTGAAAAATCTTAACAGGCACAACTTCTCATCACCAGGCCTCCCTCCAAACAGCAACACCACCTTCAAGTAGCTTGGTCGGGAGCAGCATCAGCTGCAGCCATCCCCGCTGCCGTCTCCATGCTCGGGAGAACGAAAGGGCCAGCAGTGGTCAGCACCTGCCCCAGACCCTTGTGAGCACCACCAGCATCTTGTGAGCATCACCAGCATCTTGTGAGCATCACCAGCCTGTCCCTCACCTGTTTGTACCCCAAACCTACACACTGTAGCGTGCCGCGTACATATGGACGAGGGCTGACTTGCAGCGCGTCCTCTTCTCTCACAGTCATCCTTCTGCCGCCGCCTTAAACCGCTCAAAATCTACTTCTGCCTCCTTGCTGTATTTGAGTTTTTCCTAGCTGCTATTTTTACAACGATCTTCACCAGCCTCTACCTCAAAAAGTAACTTCTCCCAGCCCGCGCTCTCTTCCACGTGCATTAGCAGGTTTCTCAGGACACGGACGATGTGACCGCAGATGCCCAGGAGAAGGCCAGCAGGGACAGAGCAAACGCGCTTTCTTAAGCTACACTTCGCTAAGAAAAAAATGTAGACCAGAGTAAGCACACGTGGCAAACCTCATCACGCTTCTTCAGCTACCTCAGTAACCCTCGAGCCTCTCCTCTTCCACAAGAGTCTTGTTTTGCTCCTTTTCTCTACAGCTTGAAGGTCAGAAGCCGCTTGCATGGAGGCAGGGCAAGCAAAGCCCAGGGCTACACAGCAAAGCTGCACCCATGTTTTTCACCCTTAGAGCAGCTTCAGAGGCATGTTTTAAAAACAGTGATTCTACTTACAGAAGTAAATGACTAACACAGTCAGCACAAAAGCCCCCGGGGAGCTCTGGTGTTATTTAGATTGGATGTACTTTCACGTTCCCACACTCTCCGAGCTTGACATGCCACTGGCCGTCACCTTCAGGTTTATTTGTCACAGTATGTGGGGCAGGTCGCATGGTTGGGATCCCCTCAAACTCAGGGAAGGGATCACCAAATCCATTTTACATTGCCTTCACATTTTTCAAACTTTTCTTCACAACCACGAAAGATCATTTATTTTTACAATACAGACTTGGATCCTTCTGCACAATCCTGCCACATGGCAGGAATTTAATTAAATTCAGCAGCCATCAAAGTGCAGAACATACAGGTCCCTCCGTGTGCTCTCTGAGTCACTGCACAGCTGGGAGTCTTCTCAGAAACTCTTAAAATGCAAATATTCTTACCATCACACTTTAGGATTTTCAGCATGGAAAATGGTTGCTGAATTCAACTGGACCTCCTTTAATAATAATTTATAATACGAATACCTCTTTGTTCTGTATCTATAGAACACTGGTCAAATGTTGCCTCTTGATGGTCTTCCTCTAACCTCTCACACAACTTTTTGTGTGTTTTTCTGAGCCCTCAACACAGGGAGCTGGCACAGCTTCAGAAGCGCAGACCGGCCGTGTGCCCGCCTGGGTAAAGAGCGTGCCCTGTGCAGGAAGGAGGCGCTCAGCAACCACTGGCGCCGTGGGACAGCGCCTGTACCTGCAGCTGCCCCGTGCTCGGAGAGCAGCCGAGCCCTGCGCTAGCACGCGGCTCTCCACGGCTGCCACCCGGGCAGCGTTCTGCGCGTGCCTGAGCCACGGACGGCACCGGGCTTCGCAAGCGCTGACCGTGCACTTGGGAAGACTTAAGCATCTGTCTTGTGTCTTTCAGGCTTCACAGAGAGAAAAAAAAAACCCCAAAAGTCACTTTTTCCTTCAGCACGGTCCTTGGAACGGCAAGGCATTTCTGCCAAGAGAACTGAAGTTCAGCTAGGCAAGCTCGCTGCCACCGCGTTGACGAGCGCCGCAGGAAAGCGGCTCCGCGAGTTTAGCAACGGGAAATGGGCACGGGATTCGCGGGCAGGGCAGCGGCCAGCGCTCCACCACCAACCCCGGCAAACCACTGCACCCAGAGTTAAAAGCACGCAGGGTTCTCAAGCTGCAAACCACGGTTAGGAGGCAGTACTGAGAGGGTTACTACCGGGGGCAGGCCGTGGCTTGCTGCCCGCTCCAGAGCAAGGCTGGCTGGTTTACCTTTTGCAGTGCTGGAGGCAGAGGCGGGCCTGGAGGACCTCTTGCGCTGGCCGTTCTCTACACTTTCCTGTGAAGCGGCAGAATCCTCTGTTCTTGAATTTCTTCTACTTGGAGTTTTAGACTTTTCACAGTTCTCTTTTGTCTCATTACTAATAAAGTGGGACAAAATATTTCTGATGAAGTGTAAGAAGAATTATGTTTTTCTATGCAACTCAGACAAGCTGGAGGATGGACCAACACAGGTACCAGTTCCGGACTATTAGCACTGAAGATATGAAATGCTAGAGATACCAGAAGTGTTATCAGATGAAGAATGACCTGAGTAAGCCAGAGTATAGTCCATTTCTATCAAAAATTATCAGAGGATACAGAACTGAGAAGTCCTCAAAGAGAATATTTTCAACATTAGAAGACCAAGAAATTAGATGCATTATAAATTGTCTGCTCTGTTTTCCACAGGTGCCACCATTACTGAAGTCTAGGAAAAGCAAACAAGTTACATTAGAGCCTGCCACAGTATGGGAATACAGAGTTGAAACTGCAGATGAACCCAAGGAGGGATTCTAAACTCCTCAGGGAGCACGCCAGCTTTGGTTTTACTAAAAAGACTCACTCCATTCAGCCAAGTAATTTCTTCCCATATTAAAAAGCTTGAAGGTTTATTTAAAACTTTATTCAAGCTTAAAACTTGATTTTATATATAATTTTTTTTTTTCTATAACAAAGTTTTTCCTGCTATAAATAAAAGTAATTGTAGGTTTTCTTGTGTTTCTTGTCACTGAGACAGTAAGTGGAGTGCTACATTTTGCAATTAAACTCCTCTTACTTTATCACTCTTAACCCTGTGAACTCACCCTGAGGTTTGGGTGCTTTCTCCTTAACGCATTAATGCCAGGAAATTTCCAAGACTAAGTAGTTTCCGAAGAATAAGCTAAACTTATCTCCTGTGAATTCAAAGGTAAGTAATTAAATAAATTGTTCTGCTGATAATGGAAAAGGAGAAAGAAAACTCACTTCCTGACTTCTGTGTGATACTTGCAAGGTTTCAAGAAAGGCTGCTGTAATCAGAGAGCTGCCTGAAAACAGCCAGCGCTGACCCGCGCGTCACAGAGGTGTCACTGTTTCAGAGGAAAGCCTGCTTTGAGAGGAAAAGCTACTACAAATACTTGGTAGTTTTAAGTAACAGATTTCTGAGATAAAACACATTTTGTCAACGAAAGGAGAGGCAAAACATTGTCAAGCGAGGAAACATACAGTAGAGGAGAATATGGAAGCACCACGTGGATTGTCTCAGACACAAAGTAAGTACTGAAAGCTATTTCCCTGTAAGATGGTATTATGAACAGTCTATCAACCAAACCCCCAAACGGGTCACAAAGTGGTCTTCTGCTAAGTCACCTGGGCAGCTGGAACAGCCACCCCCTTCAGAGGATACCTGGAGGTAAGCAAACAGGCATCACCAGCTGCAGTTCAGTTATTGCAGATAATTTTTGCAGATTCTGGTGACTAATCCATAGCTTGGATTGTCTCATAGGAACCAACACACTGCTTCTCTCCTTTTATAGGAAGAAATCAAGTTGGCCCAAGTAAAAAAGATTTCTAGTGCTTTGTAGGTTGAGAGGTTCCTCTACGGTTTGTACCGAATGCCGTTTAACTCCAGGAGCTCAAAGCTGACCACTCTGAGTTATCACCACCTCTAGATTCAGTTTGCCTGAAAACTTTCCTTCTTTTCTGGTCTTGCTCAGAAAATCATCTGCCTAGAAAAATCCAAACAGAAAAGCACTTGCAGTAATTTGATGTGCTGAATGAATCTGGAGAGCAGTGATGCAAGGACACTTCGTTTGGAGAATCCACTCATCTGCCCAGTGGTGCACCTTCAGCTTTTCAGAACAATCCTACCCTAAAAAAAAAACCTGTTGGTGACATTTCAGTTTGTCTTTGTTACAACTGGAAAGATCCCAATCCATGTGAAGGTAAACAGAGGTAAGTGTTCAATTCAGAGTCACTCCTGGTCTGAGGAAGTTGGCGAGAGCAGCATCGCAAACCCGGCCCCTTGTGCTGGCACAGTTACCCCGGGTCCTTAGGAAGGTCTGGCACCACAGCTGCCTAGACTGTGCTCAAGAGCCTGATGAAACCCATCATCTAACAGAATCTAACAGAAACGGATCGTGGAAACTGTCTTTTCTTCTGGCAGAACACAACCATTTGAAATTTGATTACTCAGTGCCTTAATGGGGACAAGATGAAGTTTCTACCTGAGTTTCTTGTCAAGTTTTGGCAAAACGTCAACGAGCAAACACAGAGGAAATCTGGAGAAAACAGTCACGGAAGCAGCAGAACAACAAACTTTATATTTACTTTCAGAAAACAGAAGTTCACATGACAGCTAAGCTGCAGGCTTTGGGGGGTCTAGTTTTGACCTGTTTTCAGAACATAGTGAACAGTTGGAACTATCAAGACCCTGTCAGGACATGAAACACTCAGGCCTGGAGAGAGAGGAGGAAACACTGCCCAAAGCATGAAGACAGACTCAGGAAAAAGTTACCTTACATTCTGCATTTCAGCAAAGTTCTGAAACATTCAACTAGCCCAATTTCTTAGCAGGACAGGAAGGGTATGGACAAGGAAATGAAAAGCAGTAGCAGGAGTTGTGCAATTGAAGCAAAGAGAAAAGGACCTCCTCCCACGAAAGCTAGATCTATTCTGGATCTACACAAACTATCTCCTTACCTTTGACCAGCAACTACTGGAGCATTTGTTTCAAGTTCTACAAGAGAAAAACATAATTTAGAAGTGTGCTGTAGAAGAACATACCTGCTGACAAGGCATGGCTAGCTCACATTTCTCTCGTTACGCATTAGCCTGAAGAGCAAACTTCTCTCCCAAAGCAGAGCCAGCTGACAGACCAAAGCACCGTGCCAGCCAAGCGCTCTTTCTGAGCACGGCCTGCTCCAGCTAAGGCAGAGGAAAGCTGAAAGGAACTCTGCAGAAGAAAACCGTGAGGAAACTTCCTGACAAGGGCTACAGGCCTCTGCCTTTTTAAGCTTCCATTGTAGAGAGTTTAACACTTCTAAAACTTCACGTGGTTTTATTAGCTTTAAACCTTAAAAATGCTCATCTGCACCTGTTATGCATGTCAAATTTTGCCTTAACCCAACCACCTCTCACAGTAACATCTTCCAATGCACAGGAAGACAATTTTCTGGAGCCCAATTATACTATTTCTGAATTGGAAAAAAATCCCTGGGGAGATGATGTGAAGAGAAGTCTGAACTGCCTTCTTTCTCTCTCCCACTGTGATTTTATACATACAGATCAGGTTTCCTTTCGAGTTTTCACCACAATATACAGCTCTGCTTTTCATCATGTAAGATTTCTGACCTTTTTACTGTCCACCTTTCAGTTCTGCCCATATCCACCAGCCCCTCTGCTGAGAGAGGGTCTCTGCACCTAACCACAGCACCCCTTGTGAGAACCTGCCCCTGGTTTAGGGATTACCACTGCACTAACTCACTGTTTGCTTCCCATGCTGCCTACAGTGTGCTCACCTCACCCTTCAACACCCCACCTGCTCTGGGACACCCTTCAGCACCCTACCAGCTCTGGGACCACCCTTCAACACCCTGCCAGCTCTGGGACCACCCTTCAGCACCCTACCAACTCTGGGACCACCCTTCAACACCCTACCAGCTCTGGGACCACCCTTCAGCACCCTACCAGCTCTGGGACAGCGGTGCACAAAACATGGCTTTGCCTTTAAGATAATTCAGCACCTGGTTTGCTAGAGTGAGTGTGCATGAGGAGTAACAAAAAAAGAAAAGACAGCATCTGTCCCCTCGTACTCTGCATCATTGGAACAGCAGAGCCCTCAGCGTGAGCATACACAGCACCCTCTGGGAACAACAGAAAAATGGCCTAAGCGACACAAGGAAAGGGTTACTTTTCTTCCGTCCCAAACTCTGGAAAGGGAGAATATCCAGGAGTGAGGATGGGTAATGTCACTGCTTCCCACCCAGCAGGAGCTCCCTGACAGGGCCACGTCAGACGTAAATCCCTAGGGTGCACGAACGCCTTTTGTTTAGTGGAAGTTCAAAGGAAGCAATTTAATACAATTTTTACTTCCTGAAAGCCCTGTTTCTAATCATATTAGCAAACTGATGCAGAGTGGCACTTCCCACGTGCAAGTCCACATCTATCCATTTTCCCTGCCCATCTTGGAAACTGATGGTGAAACACCACAGTAAGAGATGGCAACAGTGCCAAGTCATCCTTGAAACACTGCCAAGGGGTCATTAAAAGCTGAACAGAAAAAAAAAAAGGATTACAGCTCTACAAGCTCTGTTCCCAGCATGGCTTTTGAAAATATTTTTTCAATGGGTGGGCTGTACAGTGGATAAGAAATTGGCTGGATGGTCGCATCCAGAGGGTATGGTCAATGTCTAGATGGGAAAACACAACAAGTGGTGTCCCTCAAGGGTCTGTACTGGGACCAGTGTTGGTTAACAGCTTCATTAATGACATAGTGGCATCGAGTGCATCCTCAGCAAGTCTGCTGATGATACTGAGCCAGGTGGTGCAGTTGATATGCCAAAGGGACCTGGACAGGATGGAGAGGTGGGCTCGGGTGAACCTCATGAGGCTCAACAAGGCCAAGTGCTGGGTCCTGCACCTGGTCTGGGGCAACCAGCACTAGCAATATAGGCTGGGGGGGACATGCTAGAGAGCACTCCTCTGGAAAGAGACTTGGGGGTACTAGTAAATGAAAAGCTGGACATGAGCCATCAATGCCCAGTGGCAGCCCAGAAGGCCACTCAAATCCTGGTCTGCATGAAAAGAAGCATGGCCAGCAGATCAAGAGAGGTGATCCTGCCCCTCTGCTCTGCCCTGGTGAGACCTCACCTGGAGTACTGTGTCCAGCTCTGCAGCCCCCAACACATGAAGGATGTGGACTTGTTGGAGCATGGCCAGAGGAGAGTCACAGAAATGATCAGAGGGCTGGAGCTCCTCTGCTATGAGGACAGGCTGAGAAAGTTGGGGTTGTTCAGCCTGGAGAAGAGGAGGCTCTGGGGGGACCTTACAGTGACCTTCCAGTACCCAAAAGGGGCCTGTAAGAAAGCAGGTCCTATTCACAAGAACTATTCACAAGGGTTTGTAGTTACAGGACAAGGGGGAATGGCTTTAAGCTAGAAAAGGGTAGATTTAGCTTAGACATTAGGAAAAAGTTCTTTAATATGAGGGGGATAGATCACTGGAATAGGTTGTCCAGAGAGGTGGTGGAGGCCCCATCCCGGGAGACATTCAAGGCCAGGCTTGATGAGGCTCTGAGCAACCTGACCTAGAGATGTCCCTGCTCACTGCAGGGGGGCTGGACTAGATGATCTTTGGAGGGCCCTTCCAACCCAGTACATTCTATGATTTTCAGAAAAACTCCTGTTTGCTCTTAACAAAACTTCAAAACTCAAACACAATCTATCACAACAAACCCAATCCCTCCAGTTTATGACTGAGTGTCTAAAAGCTGACTTGGTTTTTTGGTTTCCATTTGTTTTAATTGGTCCCACACTGAATCTCCACCAAGGCTTTGGAGATTGCTAAAGCACAACATATCTAATAAAGAAAAGCAATGCCCAAAGCACAAATAATAAAAATATTCCACACCCCCCCCCCCCAGCTACCAAGCATATTAAGGATTATTAAATATGCACGAAAATAAATGCATTCTCATTTGCAAACATAAAGAGTTTAGTTCACCTATATTGTGCTTTTCCAAAGTAAGCTTTACCTGTTCTTTGAACAGTACTTTCTGATGTTGCAACTGAACTTTTTTTCTGTGTTAAATGTTGAGAGGATGCTAGAATAAAAGTGGAGGAAAAAGCATTATTTTCAAAGGGAGTCACAAGAATTTTCTGTCGTGTGATCGGGCTGCTTTTACAACACACTGCATCTTCCAGCACACTGTCTTTTTTCATTTACAAATGCAGTTTTTCCAACATACCCTCTACTTCCCCCCCCCCCCCCCAAGTTTAAAAAAATATGTAAAATTTGCAAACTATTCCAAGCAAGTTTTCTCTAACTAGAATAAGTAATGAAATGAAGTACCATAAACCACACTTTTAAAGGTAATAGTTTGTCACCAGTTTGAGAAATTAAAGTCCTAGAAACTAAAGAGTTTAGTCTGTCTCGGTTTAATGCTCATTTCAGTAGAAGTACTGGGGAAAAGCAGCATCCTTGGGATGGAATCACTGAATCCATTTTCTATTCATCAAAGCTGCATTTCTGAGAAGACTACAGTGCCCGATGCAGTGTGAACAAAGTTGGGAAGACACCTGGGTTTTGGCTGTGGCCAGCCACGGTATGCAGGTCTCCACAGTGACCAAGGTCTTCAGCAGTGACCGAGGTCTTCAGCAGAGACAGAGGCCTTCAGCAGAGTGAAAGCCAGGGCCGTTGATGTAAGCTGGCCAACAGGAGTGTTCCACGCCATCAACCCTCACGATGTGTTGGGAAGTTTGCTAAGGATGGCCTGTTCTCCTCAACGGCCACCACTGCTGGAGGGTCTGGCCCCTCATCCTGCTCCTGAGGCCAGCTCTCCTGTGTCCTGTGACTGCTGCCCCTTGGCTGGAGCTGTGGTGCTTGCCGGGCTTGGCATCCAGAATGCAGCGCTGGGAGTGCCGAGCTCAGCACCGCTACACGCAGCCAGCAGAGCTGGTATCAGTGCTAATATTAGGGGGGTTATTATTATTATTTTATTAAACCCATTTCCATTTCAACACACAGGGCTGTCCTGCTCTGAGCTGGAACAGAGGCAAGTGTGTTCAGTGAGGTGACTCCCTGGCGGGGTCTCCTCTAGCTAGCGGCACTCTCTGGGTCACCGGCAGACTTTGGCTGCCAGGCTCTGCTTGGGGCAGTGCCACTGCCCCAGGGTGACAGGTACTGCCAGGGGCCGGGGGGCACAAAGGCTCTCGCTGGTGCTTGCTGCTGTGCAGACCGAGGTCACTGCTCAGGCTCGTGCCCCACGTTGGGCTGCAGTCAGAAAGTGGTGGCACCAGAGGGGGGACAGGGAGAGGTGGCCAGGACAGGGGACTCCCAAGTGGCCAGCGAGGGATTCCAGCCCATGGATGGTATATTGGGTATAAAGCTGAGGGGTCACCACGGTCAAGCCTTTTCTTCCATAGCTGGTGTTTGAGGAGGACTCCATCCGTTCTGCCTTCGACCCCCATCAGTATGTCCATGAATCCAGTTCCCACCTGCTGCTGAGTCCAGCCTGGGATTTCCCCAGTGCCTGCTGCACAGCATCAGTGGTAAAACTGCCATCAGGGGGCTTGGATTTGGTACCAGCTTTGCATATATTTGAATAGATTTCATTTTATTATTACTATTTTCATTACAGTTGGTTTAGTTTTCTTTTCCAATCTGTAAGTCCATCTCCCTTATTCCCTTTCTCTTCCTTTTTGGGGAGGGAGAGGGCTTAGTAGAGCATCTGCCATTTGTCTAGGGGCCATCCCAGCTCTAAACCTTGACGAGGTCTCCTTTCCTTTTCCTCATTCCCCTCCTCGAGGAGCCAGGGAGGGTGTCAGTGGGTGACTGAACAACTGACTAAACAGCCACACTCTGGTAATGAACCAATGCCCTCGCTCTTTCAATTAACCTGCAAGAGTGCACAACGTGCTCCAGAGGCTCCCCTGAAGTCCTCTGGCAGTAAGATGATGTGATTTAGCATTTCTTAGGCTGCAAAAAAATGATGGAAAACCAACTCTTGTTGGGCTAGTGCTTTCTAGCCTTCTCTTATATGTAATAATGAATTTACGAGGAACATGACGACAAAAAGTTAAACACTCCTGCTTAAATACAAAATATTCGCTTCCATTTTTCACCTAACAGACCCAAATTCCTTCTGTGAAGCTCAAAGCAAACATTTCTGTTTTCTAGTGGCACACAGCTATGCCATCCATCTCACAGCAGCAGGGAGAGTCACAGTCAGGCTGAGGTTTCTCAGTTCTGCTGACTCCTGTGGCTTTTATCTTCCAGGATTTTATCTTCCGTGTCTGAATTCACGATGGAAAGCACAGATGGATGATGGATTTCAGATAGCTTACACTTCAAGAGCGACGGTTTATTGCCACAATAGAGTAAAAATAGCATCAAAAAATAAGAGCAATGTCATAAATAAAGTCTGTCAGATGCCCAAATTAAAATAGTAAAGGAGAAAACAGTTCAGATGTGAAGGTGTTTTATGGTTTTGGACTGGGTGCAATTAGTTTATAATCACTTTTCAGGTATTTCTCTGAAATGAGCATTTTGATTTTTCCCTAGACATAAGGGGTTTCAGTGTTGGGTTGGTTTGGGTTTTTTTTTGTCTGCAGGTTATTCAGCTGTTTCCCTAGAGGGTCAAGGTTGTTCCAAGAAGGTACAAGTATTATTCGTATTAAGATAGCATAATTAACTCAACAAACTGAAATCAGTTATAAAAGTAAAAAGGCTCTTGCAAGAGTGAAGCAGAACACCGGTATATCCACCAGTATAAAAGATACCTTAAGTGCTAGTTTTGCCATTACTGATACATCCACTTTTTCTCCCTCCTTCTAACAGTTCTGGGGAGCCCCTCCTCTGTTACTGCATCGCACGTTCATGGCAAATACTCCATTTCACCAGTAAATGCAAACTGAAATGTGAATGTTGGTGAAACACAGGCCTGTGTATCCCTCAGGCATCAGAAACCAAAAGCAGCTGGCAGTCTTGGCTACGGTGTCTAAATTTTATTACGCCCACGGAAGAAAGCACCTAGGGAGTTTACAGAAGCAACCTCATTTCTTCCATTTACCCCGGGCAGCACGGCACTTACCTGAGCTTTGCAGCGGTTCCTGATGCGCTCCTGCTTTTTCCTCGGCCACGCCAGCCCCCGTTTGCTCAGCTGGCAAAGCGCTGTGGCCGCCGTCCTTGGTGCCCGGTGCAGCGGGCGCGGGGTCGAGGGCTGCGGGGGCGCTGGCGGCCGGCGGGGCGCTGGGAGGGGGAGTGCCCGCCGATCCGCCCGGAGACGCCAGAGCAGCCGCCGCGGTGCTGCCGCTCGCACTGCCGGGCCCAGAAGTGCTCAGTTTTAGAAGACTGGCTGCTGGAGGTGTCACAGTTTTATTATCTAGTTCTGCTGGTGATTGCTCTGTTCCCAAATTATTTGGGACCGACGTTTCTAGTCCCTGCCCTTCCGCTTCTCCATCCAAAGCGTATTGCTCTTCTCCTTTCTCAAGGGAGCCAGTGACTTTCTTGCACGCTTTAGTCAGTAAGAGCTGGCCAATCTTGTCTACTTTTCCTTTTCCTTTACTTGATGAAACAGGACTGCGTCTGTTCCCAGATCCTGGACTATTTGTAAGAAGAGGTGAAAGAACGGGTCCAGACTGCGTTGCTGTAGCAGAGCACTGGTCACTCAAGCCACCACTTTGAGACAAAGTCTCCTCTGGGCTGAACTCTTTGACTTGCTGAGCAGGAAGATGTGAAGGAACACTGGAAGAAGTTGTAGTGGGAGAAGGCAGCTGAACAGGAGGTGCCAAGGGATTAAGAACCAGGGGCCTGCTGGTGGGAATACTAGAAACAGGACTGCTGGATGATGTGGTGGGAGGAGCGGGCCCAGAGGAGAACTTTATATTCTGTGGAATATGCAAAGGACCGACGACAGCGACCGACTGAGGCATTAGACTAGAGTTAGAAGTCATCGGGGCCGCTGGAATCGTACTTGACTGAGAGCCCTTCATAACCTGAATTATTGATGAGGAGTTTATAAAAACAGGTGTAATGAACTGGGGCCGGGCGTTAGACTGAGCTCCTGACTGCCCCTCAGAAACCATAACTTTGTTCCCTACGTTGGGCATCGTGACAACAGTCGACACTAACGTGGGCTGCAAATGAGATGGCAACGGTGCCGACGTGCTGGCAGAAGATGTAATAGGGTTTGAAGTTACAAAAACTGTTATCTGGTTGGGAGGTAAAGGACCTGAAATAGAAGAGCTGACAGGCCTTTGCATCACTGAAGGAACACTCTGTGCAACATTTGAGTTTATTTCTCCCAGTTCCTGATGCACTGGATTTGAACTGGGCTCGTTACTTTGAGGCAAGCTAAGGGAATTAGAAGACTCTTTGCTGGCGGACGAGTCCTGCAGTGGAGGAATGACAGCTATCTTCTTTAGCTCCTCACCAGCGGTGACTACTGGTGCCATTTCAAGACCAGTCAGCCCAGGGGGCTTAATGGTTACATTAGGAGCTCCAGAATTATCAAGAAGTTGACTTAAAGAAGTTGGTGCCTCCCTCATAGCTGGAGATACCATAGTTTTACTTTCCTCCATGACCGGAAGCTTACTGGTGTCTAAGGCTTGCCCATCTTTTTTTGACTGTTCTTCTGGAACCAACATTTTCATTTCTGGAGTAGGGATACCTTTGAGTTCAACACTGGGCTGGTCTTTGTTACTTTGGACACCTTGTGCAGGTTGACACTCGCTATCTTGAGGCACGCTTAGGCTCTCTTTATTGTCTTCAGGAATGCCGGTCATAGCAGGCACAGAAATTGCAGGATTCTGATTATTTAACATGTTATTATTATTTTGAAAGCTTGTGGTCACAGGCGTTGGCAACGAAGAGGGTCCAGCTACCATACTCCGTTGTAATTCCATGTTCTGCAAGAGAGATGGATTTTGAGGAGTCGTCAATGATAATTTAGCTGCTTTTGAATTCTGTCTGCCAGGGCTTGGTGTGGTTTTTCTGCTGGACCCAGGACTGGACCTTCGACTATTGCTTGGACTTGCTCTCTTTGTTCCTCCACTGTTGGTTTGTTTTCCTGAATTAATGACCATTCCTTCCAGCTTGTGTGACTGGGCAGTAGAAAAACTAGATTGACTGTTAATTGTGAGATTTGATGGGGCTTGTCCAATGGCCTTCAACGTAGTGGGATTAAGACCCTGCTGATCAAATCCTCTGTTGAGATTAGGCCTGGGAGGTAAAGGAATATTAATCTGGGGGGGGAACAGACCAGCAATAGAAGCATTGAGTCTCTCAGGAGACAAGCTGATTTCTGAAGGTTCTGTGCTAGGTGGACGGTTATTGGGAGTCTGAGGATAGTACGGCCTCGGGCTTGCTCTGTTTGGGGTTTTAGGCCTTGAAGTTTGTGATGGGGTGGCAACGTTTGGAAAGTGGTGTGTAAGAGTGCTAGGCAGAGAATTAGACTGCTGTTGGGGACTTGCACCTTGGGCAGCTGTAAGTGGGGACAGTCCAGGTTTGGGTCCCGTCATCATTAATTGGTTCTGTGAAACTACTAAATGAGATGTCAAATTATTCTGAGATCCTGTTGTCGGGGGGCCTTCAGCTCCACCTCCTTCTGGAAGGGAGGGTACTGATGAAACCTCTCCAAGGGGTGAGCTGGAAGGATTCTGTACATTATCCGGATAAACCATTTTTCTTGCATTATTTCCCAGAGGAGGATTGCCTGGTAAGGAAAGTCTCTGTTTATCAGGAGATGGAGGCACTGATCCAGGACCTTGGAGGTTCACCATTACTGGCACGTTGCCACTCTGCTGCACTGGCATCCGTTGAGCATCTGGATTCAGAGGCCCTCGAGGTGGGTGAACTCCTTGTGGTACAGGAAGCCTGACCGATTTGGGGTCCTGCTGCATCATCAGCATCATCATCATCTGCTGCTGCTGCTGCTGCTGCGGGGTTTGGGGTGGCGCCTGGGCTTGCTGTGGTGCTGGCTGAGCCTGCTGCTGAGGCTGAGGCTGCGGCTGCTGCGTATGTGGCATGAGCTGAGGTGGCATCTGCTGAAGTGGTCTTTGTTCCACCGGCTGAGCTGGATAGCCTAAGATGACAAGGTGATACACTCATTAAAACCAAAGAATGATCAGAGAAAATGGCATTTCTGTGACGAACACAATCAAAGTACAGCCAGGAGCCTAGATACCTCACGCAAGAGCCACAGTAACGAAACAAGCTTTACAAATAAGGGCAAAGATTTCACTATTGCACTTAATTCTTAGAAATACTTTTACTTGACGTACAAGTGAGTTGCATGAAGTTTCACTGGAGATCTCTTAGCACATCGTATCAGCTACTAGCTATTATTCCAGATTCCTGCCACCTGAAAATCTCTGCACTGCCCACGGGCTTGCTTTCACTTACAAATGCAGGGCTGGACTTTCACTAATTAATACTCTTTAAAACAAATGTAAGGGTTGAGAGGCCCAGTGGGACATGGTCTAGCACACCCAGCTATGGAAGTGGCATTTTCCAGGGTACCAAAGTAGAACCTGCCATGTATTACTTGGGCAAAACCGGTGCCGAGAACCACCCACGTAGTTTATACAATTCTCTTGCAGACTTTGAGTTTAATCCTCCTTATGTGTAAAGGATAATACAACTGCAACCTCTGCTTCTAAATCCTGAAAAAATCACCTGACTGTTAATGTTCCTGAGGCATCCATCTGTGCTACAGTAAGAGACAGAGAAATATTTATCGATTATGCTATCACTGAATTACTCTACAGTATTCAATGACACCTGCAGGATGATACATGAGAATGTGGCCACCTCTTTGTTTTGACATAATTCAAAGCAAACACTTAAACAATGGTATCAATTAGTTACCAGAAGGAAGAAAAGTCTGGGGCTTTTGAACGTGTGATAACGCAATTAAAATAGAACTGTCACGAAGATCAATTCAAAGCTCTCCTGCAGTTACAACATTCAGATAACTCACAGAAAAAATCCTACTACCTGGTGGCCTACTTGCAAAATCTGGAAGTTTAGGGCCTGAATTATCTAAATTAATTCCTTGTTCTCCAGACATCGACGACTGATCGCTCTCCTCCAGGCCAGCTGGACGTGGTTCTGAAGAACTGAAAGAAAAATAACTGCAGTTAAGATCCAGCCCTCACATCAGTGTTTGACTTCTGCTTCGCATCATTAACTCCTAGCACTTCTCACGGACTTGAAAGTAACTCACTAAAATGTGCCAGGACCTCTGGTATAAGATGACAAATTTGAATGCAGAGCCCAGGTCTGCTGACAGTCACTTCTGTGCCTTCAATACTACCAACAAGGAAACAAGTCACCTGGTGCTCTGGTGATCTTAAACATTTCTTTCCTTTGTTTCTACCTTGAATCTGAGTTTTACAATTAAGAGAAAGACAATGGGCATTTCAAAAGAGGTATATGAACTAAACAGGCTTTGCTCTAATACAGCTGTGATATCTGTGTACATAAGCAAGCATCAAGGATAAATGCAGAGGAGTTTATTTTAGCACTGTTTCTTCCAATATCATGCAGAAGTGACTAACTCAGGGTATCAAGAGAGCTCTGTGAGTATCACAGCAAAAATGCACCGACGTATCAGGAATTCTAAGTCGCCAACCAGAGCACAGCCTCCCTGCCATGTGCAAGGACACCTCCCACTAGACCAGGCTGCTCAAGGCCCATCCTGAATACTTCCAGGGATGGGGCATCTACAACCTCTCTGAGCAGCCTGTGCCACTGTCTCACCACCCTCAGTGGAAAACATTTCTTCCTTTCATCCAGTCCAACCCTGCCCTCTTTCAGCTTAAACCTGTTACCCTTCATCCTATCACTACAAACCCTAACAGAGTCCTCCCCAGCTTTGCTGTAGGCCCCTCTAAGTACTGAAAGGCCACCAGAAGGTCCCCCTGGAGCCTTCTCCTCTGCAGGCTGAACCCCCCCAGCTCTCCCAGCCTGGCTCCCAGCAGAGGGGTTCCAGCCCTCCCAGCATTGCTGGGGCTCCTCTGGCCCCGCTCCACCAGGTCCCTGTCTCTGCTGTGCTGAGCACTCCCGAGCTGCCCCAGCACTGCAGGGGGGTCTCTCTCTCTGCCCAGAGCCCTGGGAGCAGAGGGGCAGGATCCCCCCCTCCCCTGCTGCCCACGCTGCTGGGGTGCAGCCCAGGGTGCCAATGCCTGCTGGGCTGTGAGCACACGGGGCCAGCTCATAGTTTTTCATCCACCAGTATCCCCAAGCCCTTCTCCAGGGGTATCTGATGCTCCAGGAGACTCTCTAGTACAATTTCAGATTGTTCAAATTCAATATCCAGTACCTCCACTGAATCAAGACCACTTTTGCAGACTTGGAATAAAACAACTTTCTATAGTTATCAATATATATGGTCAGAGAATGTAAGATGAACAAGGATGAAGAGTAAAAGACCACAAATGCTTATCAGCTTCACGAATATGTGAAGGTTATAGGAAGATATACACAGTAAAAGCTCCAAGTTAAAATTAAAGGCATCACAATAAGCCCATTGCCAACAAAGAAAGGCAGAATCATGCAGAAATGCCAAGGACAAAATAAATTTCTGGCAAAATAAGAATGTGAAGTGTATAAAGGCAGAGAGATCTAGCTTTTTCTACTTAAGAGCAATGCTTTGTGACATCCGTACAGCTGGCACGGAGAGACCCTGACATCTGTCCCACTGTCCTATTAACTACGTAACCAACCTTCTAAAATCAGCACGTGACTTGAAAGCCCCTGAACTTCACTTGAAAACTGGAGAGAACATAAACCAGGAGAGAAGACAAGTAAGAAACGGGGCAAACACAGAATCGTTCTAAGCACCGCTGCCGAGTGGGCAGCTATGGCCAAGGGAAGCATCTGGAGTTGAACCTTTTGTCTAACCCAGCACACAGCCAGTTTCTGTGAGGCAGCTGTTGCAGGCTTACGTGCCTCCAGCAATAAATGTAATGAGAACTGGCAAAATGCACAGACGTGCCCCAGGAGCACTGTATCAGCAGCCACAAAGGAGCACAAATTCCGGCAGCAAAATCATCCGGAGGAGCTGCAGCCTTTGATGTAGGTGCCAGCAACATGAACTGGAATAACTGCAGAAGAGGGGGAATACCATCTTAAATTTCTCATTTGGCCCGCTATGATTTCTTTCTAATGGTGGGCATTAAAACCGCTGCAGTTAAAGATCAGAGCCGAGGCAGAGCATCGCTGCGCAGACAGCTCGCACCTCGAAAACGATCGTGGTGCACAGTCGGTTCTCAGCAAACACCTCCTGCCAGAGCTTGTACAAACCCTGCCAAACAGGCAGGAGCTCTGGGTGCTAGCACAGAGCAGCAGTTTCTGTAGGAAGGACTGCTACTGTCATTGCTAGAAAATTTTAACAGAACTTGAATTGTGCACGCAGCTGAAATCCACTGGGTGTATTCAGCAACCACCACTCAGCTAAAAAACAAAACCAAAAAAGAAAAGCACGCAGCAAATTCTGAGAAGGAATAAAAAGCAAGATGCAAAGTTTGAATGAGAGGGACAAATATTCCCCGTTTGTTCCTCTTTCCTATTGCTCTGGATGTAAAAAAACCCAAAACAAAATGGGTACAGCGTGGATTAGCACAAGTAAACCCTCTGCTCCACTAGCTGCATTCTCAAGCACAACCCTCAGATAGAAAATCCCTTGGTAGAGTGAAGAGAGAACTCCAGAACACACACACAGTCCAGAAAACCAAACCCCAAAAGGGCTGCAGATGCTGAAAGAAGGTGTGCAAAAATAAAAAGCCAGCTCAAATGTGAGCAGAACAAACGCTGCTGACACAGCACGATGCTCTGCAACAGCTCCGGCTTTCATACAAAAACACGCATCCTCTGATGCCACATGAGTTTCATTTCCCCTGTGTCCAGGGGGACTGGCACCTCCAGACCCATGGTTAAAAGCTCTATGAACCTGGCTGAGAATAACACCTTTGTCCTGCAGTGCTGCTCCCTGGCTGCACATCACGCCTGGTGCTGCACACCTCAATGCCAGGCGGGACTTTACCGAGGGGACCGATGCCATTCCACGGGCACAGGGGATGTTCATGGTCTGTGCACAGGGGAACATCAAACGACTCCTTGTTAGTGTGTGTGTTTCTATTAAAAACAGCATCAACTAACATGTTTTATCTGCCATCACATTTGATCTAGCAACTTCTTCCTTGCTTTGCATCCCGCTACCTACAGTCTTCAGGTTCCGAAAGCAGACACAATCACTTTTAAATAACCTGCTTTCCCAGAGCACCTTGGTTTTCATTCTGGTGCTGAGTTGCTCAGTTAAGCAAAACTTTCAAGCGATTTTAGATTCACATGGATAAACTCTCTCAATAGCTCACTTATCCTACTTGCATTCCAATACAGCTCAGTCTACAAACCATATCACTAACGGCACTTTTGTTACTATACTATTACACCTCAGAAATTATTTCTAAGGAAAAATAAAACCAGAATAATTTTTAGCATGTTTACGAAGGTAGCTGCATTTCCACGCAAGGTTTGCTGCCCTGAACTCTTCAGATTTCTCAGGAAGAATGACAGGGAACAACTCGAGATGAAAAGCATCCTATTTGCTTCTGACGCAAAAGAAAGCGATCCAAATCAAATGTAAAAGAATCAGCAGTTCCAAGACAGGAAAATGCCAGGCTCGCCCAGCGATGCCAGGGAAGCAGAGAGAGAATGCTGCTAGCTGTCGTTGCATCACCCTCCTTTTGCTGGAGAATAACCTCCAAAACATTTATAAGGATAGCTCCCTTCTGAATGCTCCTGCAAGGATAACATGATTAATATATAGCTCGTTAAGAAACAAAATGCTAATCCATATCAGGTTCCCAAACAGCGTTCTGTAGGCAGCGATGGCAAGAGAAAATTTAAGTGACAAAGTACAAAGTGGTATTTCCTTTGTTAAGTACACCAAAATCTGACAAACAGCTTTATTTAAGAGCTAAGAATTTCGAGTTGTCATAGCTAAACAGGAAAGCTGTAATTTTTAAGTGTATTATGAAAACTTTATAACAAGCAATTAAGTCTTGTGGGGCTTTGAAAGCTGACAGGAGAGCTTTATATATCCATTTATTGATACTCACAGGCTGAAAACAATGTAAACAAAATCCTAACAGGGCTTTTCTTTAACAGTAATGGATTTCCTCTTCAGAACAGAGAGCCTGCTTGTCTGCTCCCTCTGAATCCTTCAGCATCCCCATGGCCAGACAGATCACTGCAGCTGCACTTAGTATTTTATTGGAATCTACTTAGTGTTGAAGTATTTTATTTTTCACACAAAACACCAGATCCTTCTATTCAGAAATACAAGGCCACATTTGTCTTTGATTTGGGGCAAAAAGCCTTTCCATGAAAGGTGCAGTGACTATCAGTGACACAAAGTTTGCCCGTTTTACTTCACTGCAGGTTATCAGCACTGTCTGCCAGTACCACGCAAGCTGCTGGTGGGCAGCAGGGATGCAACATCAAGAAAGAAAAATAACACACTGTTGCTGTCTGAAAGACATCTGGATAGCTTTGAACATCAGGTGAAAAACAAAGAGGAAAATACCTGCTTGCTGTTTATTTGAGATTGCAGGACCTGATGTATGGAAAGCAGGAAGAGGCACTTTCTACTGTTATGCTACTACTGTTGTTTACAACTGGACACTACTCTGCGCAGCTACCGCTCTTCCACAGCCTACTCTTGCCAAAGAAATTGCTGGAATAGCAAAATGAAGACACCTACATGCCCTCCTGGATCTCCCTTCCCTGTAGCCAAAGACTATCAAAGTCAAAAAGCTCCCTCCAGGCCTGGCTGCAGCAGATCGTAGCCGTCCATCCGTGGCCACCCGCCTGGGCACGGAGGAGCCCCCATTCTACACAGCTGGGAGGCTGAGGAGGCACAGGGAGTTAGAGCCCAGCTGGCACCTTCCATGGCTCCCAAGTCACCTGGAGGTTGCAGCCTATCCACGCCCTGGCCACGTGGTTCTAGGAGTTACTTTCACCAGGTTCTCCCAGCTGGCCATAGACCAGGGACTTCAGATTCAACCTGAAAGCACACGGCCTGTTCTGCAGCACTGCTGAGCTGACAGCCCACACCATGACCATGTAGAATTATAAAGCAGGTATTTGAAAGATGGTTTTCAAGGCCTCTTAACTTAGTGTGTTTTGCTTTACCTTTGCTATGCAGCATTTCTGCACCTGTACAATGAACGCAACAGCTCCTGCCTTTTATTTTAGCACTAGTTAAGCCAATTCATGATTGTCATTTGCTATGGATGATGAGAGTAGTTTCAGTCCAGAACTAAAACATCTATGAGAAAATCAATTCCATCTTCAGGAAGGAATCTTGACATTGAACAGAAAATGCAGGTTGGGGCTACAGACCGAGTAGCCAAAAGGAAAAAATAAAACATTGAACGGTTGCTCAGTACTTGGTTGCCATCCACCCTCTGCACTGAACTGCACATCTGCCTCTGGAAAAGGCAGCATGAACTTCAGGTTAAAGACTTCAAATGATTATTCAAAGGAGTGGGACTAGTGGAACCAGAGCTACATCATGTGCCATTGCTACTTTTTTGTTGTTTAAGAATTCAACTTTGAAATTTGGATCTCCCCGTGTTATGATTTGCTGAAATTCTAATTCTGAAATTACATGCTTTTCTAAAGCAAACTGGAAACAACTGCCCACGAGTTCCACCAGGCAGATTCCTGTTGATGCCCCTGGGGTTCATCTGCAGCATCAGTAATTAGATACTGGATATCTGCCTTTACCATTTTAGCTGAGTAATGGTACAGCAGCAGTAGTCGACCACCCTGTGCCAGTATTAGCAGAGTGGCAAGAACAAAAGCTTACAGGACAGCTGGCCAACGAAGACTACACTGGCCAAAGAGGAATGGAGAGATGAAGAGACTGAGCAATCTCGGATTTCCACTAAACAAGCACGTTCATACAGTATTATCTGTTTACCTCTTCCCTCTCAAGAGCTGTGTAGGGTTTTTTCCCTTCCTAATCTCTCCCTGGCCAGGAAGACCAGAACTGCCTGTGCTTGTTATCCTCAGACCCAGAAAGCACCAGATTCTTCCCTTCAAATTCTAGCTGCAGCTTCACCCAAGAGAGAAGTCTGGCTCAATTCCAGGCAGAAACAGGTCAGGATATACATATAATTCAGGAACAGCACCCCCAGCCCACCCCCCCACCCCCCCCAAAAAGAAATCTCTACAATGCATGTTATATGGAGGTTTCTAATTCTTCTGAAAGTACTTCCCAGCCTCTGGTCGTGTCTGTCAGACTGCCTAACAAAGGCAGCTTCCTCTTCCAGGGGCTGTGGCACCACGTGCCACATTCTGCACTTCCTTCACCCAGTAAATGTCAGAAACAGTGCTGTTAAATTAGGTTTATAACCAAGTTGGGACGTTTGCATGTTTGGGGTTTTTTTTAATCTTGAATGAACTTTCCAGTGGCAGACTTGCCAGGGGTATCATTTAACTCTTGAGAGAAACTGCTAGAATATAAAATCACATAGCTCTTTTCTCACCCTATACTTGCCAAAAATCCCATTGACAAGTTGCCTGTGGAGCTCACCCATGCCCTTTACAGAAACAATGTAATAGCAAACCTACGTTGTTTGTTCTAATTGTTGATTATTTTTCTTCTTCCTTGGAGGCTTCTTCTTCTTCGGCTTGTTGGCATTCTGATTATTTTGTTTGTTGTTCACACCAAAGTGTCCTGCTGATATATCACTCTGTAGAAGGTTAACCAAGAGTGGACTTGTGAGTGTAACATCTTTATTGACAGGAAAAACAGGATTCTGACCACAGGAAATCTGATTCCCGTTTGGCGTTCCACTAAACCCCGTATTGAAAGGCAGCCCATGGCCAGAGAAATGACTCCCTGAAGTACTGTTGTTTCCTTGCATTGCTTGCATATGAGAAGGCACCATGTTTGGCTGCTGCACAGGAACATCAGGTAACATCTGTGTCAAGTTCACATCATTATTTGTTGCAGTAGTAGTATCCCCAAGTTGCTGAGATATGTGAGGACCAGGTCCAGTGGGTCTTAAAACTTGCCCTTGAATTCCCATAACCTGAGAAGGATTACCATTCACGGGGCCCTGCTGTGCCATCATCTGCCCAGTGAACTGCACCATGTTTCCTTGCATGTTTGGGGTTGGTCCTCTCATCAGTTGAGCTGGCCCCGTCATAACATTGGACTGGTTTTGAGTACTAAAAGGCTGTTTATTTCCTTGCATCTGAGTGGTCATCATCTGTTCCATCATTGAGTTTTGCTGTAACAAGACCTGGCCCTGAGGTCCCATCATCTGATTGTGTGTAGACATCATCTGTTGTCCCTGCTGGGGAATCATCTGTTTGGGTGGAGTCATCCTTTGGGGAGAAGGACCAAGATTTTGGTTTTGTGGTGTCACCATCATTTGACCTTGCGGCATGAGCTGACTTCGAGAAAGTATCATCTGGTTTTGAGGGTTCAGAGATCCCTGAGCCTGAATGTTTACCATCTGTCCTTGAGAGGATACAATTTGCTGATGCATTCCCATATGCTGAGACTGTGGTCCTTGCTGAGGCTGTCCCTGTATGTTGCCCATGTTAACTTGTGGCACCCCACTAGCACCAGCCTGCTGGTTGTTCATATTTCCATGAAGTCCCATTAGATTGGTCTGCATCATATTTGGTGGGCCGTGTGGTGCTTGCATCTGATTTTGAGTAGGTCCAGATCCTTGGCCACCTTAAAAAAACAGAAATTGCCAGTAAGAAACTGATCAGAGTGGCATAAAAGTTCTCACAACTTTTGATGTTAAGTGCTCCAAAACTGTTTTCCTCCCTCTTCCAATGAACTGGAGTATCTGACATACTTGTCTTCCTGTGATGCCACGTTTGATGCTACAGACAGATGTTAGCTGTCAAAACAGAACACCAGACACCTCAAAATAAACACTTCGACTGGTACTTCCCATATGCCCCACTGCAGAAGATAACCTGTACATAAGAAAACATCACCTAACCCAACAGAACAATCCCTAACCAAAATAAGCTTCAAATCTTGAGGTCATTTTATAATGGGTTAAAAAAGAAATATATACAGAGTACTGATGGAAAGACAGTATCAGGGTGTCCACACCAGACAAAAGACTAAGAGTCAAACTGTTAAATGGAGACACTTGTGAACTAAAGATTTATTTTTTACAGGACTGACTGTACACAGATTTCCAAAGCTTTCAAAGGAACTACTAAATAATCTCTTCAGTGCAGAACAAGCTTATTTTGTTGTTCTGCTAAGAAAATACCACTCTCTTCTTCATTTTTTTTCTGGACAAGAAGTTCCTTTTGTGTTGTATCTTTATTAACCCCAGCCTCCAAATTTCCATGCTGCTGCCATACAATTTCTTAACAGATGTTTCCATATCCTAATACCACAGCCCTAATCAATAATAGGTGGGTTGTTGGAAAACAAACATGAGCAGCCTCCTGCTGTTCCCTTCCTCCTTTAGCACCACACACAGAACACCCCTGCAGCCCCAGCTGGCTAAGTCCCTGTTAATGGCAACTTTTGTCTTTCAGGATCTGGGTTACACAAGGAGAGATATTTTTTTTTTTTCTTTGGTTTTTTTTTGTAGAGAATGAAAAACCTGAGGAGCAGCAGATTCCAAACAGACCTGTGTGCTGCACGTTTTGGCTGGTTTGCAGCTGCGGCGCTCCGCTGTTCACCGGTGTTCCTGGAGCTGTGGAAGGCACCTGACCTTGCATGAAGTTCTGGTTAGCCTGGGCTGCAGGGAAGCCTGGTGGGAGGCGCTTGGGCATTCCTGAACACAAGAGTTTTCTTATTAGGAAGTACAGAAAACAGGAAGTGAAAAATGAGAGAATCTGGAACTGGAATACGACAGGAAGGACACCCTGGAGTCGGTGCTGTCACAGTGCAGGTTTAGGCAGAAAGTGAAACCACTGAAGACATTTGTAGTTCTTATCTGTGCAGTGATTCTGCCTAACAAACGACTATGACTCAGTTCAAAGTAGAATTTCAGTACAAAACTTACAGAAAAGGTGAAAAAGACCATTTTTGACTTCTTAGAAAGTACAAATCAAAGAAACACAGTTTGCTGACGTCTCCTCTACTGCACCTCAACTCCAGCCAGGCCCTTGACTGACTCCACAGACACAAACACAAATCACCTGCATTTCTGTTACGATGCCAGGCTCCTCCCAAGAAACCCTCCCCGTGAGCAGGTCCGCACTCCGCAGCACTCCTCTGCGCCGCTGCCGTAACTCCAGAGTACACCCAGAGTAACTTCTCAGCACACAGGGGGCCGAGTAACCCCACGAGACAGCGCATCCAGAGTCCAGCACGTTCCAGGAACCCTGCGATTCCTGCTGCGAGAGCAGGGAATTCCCTGCCTGACACAAGACTTGCACTCTGCCCAGTGGCAGAGAGCAAAACGTCCCCTCCACCCCCGGGGGCAGCAGCATCAAGGGATTTAACAGAACCCATTTCTTATCAACTCGCTGTCAAACGGCCGATGCCACAGACCCAGAAACAACCCTGCCCCTCCCCTTATTTTTCTGACCCACGATACACAGCCAGAATTTGACTTTGGTTCCTTCTACAGTTACAGGTTTCTTGCTTAATTGTATTGCTTGTGCTAATTAATCTTAGTCTTAGGTTTGTAATTAGTATCTCAAGATAGTCGAGTTTACAGGTGAAACCAGACGACACATCTGCAAACACAGAACATACACTTCTTGAAAATGCATCACTGGTCTCCAGTTTTAGTTCCTCTAAACTTTTAGGAAAGTTTTGCATGCAGGAATGCTTGAACTGAGAAAAAAAGATGTGTTACCTTGGCCTGTTCCAAATCCAGTGTAAATTCTGATTTGCTAAATTAACTAGTGAAATGGAAAGCATTCAAATGTGTTCATCTACACCAGACCTCCAAATGCAAGATGAGTTAAAAACTGAAAAATCTGTACTTACAACTTGGCTAACATAATACAAGATGGCTTAAAAATTGAAAGATCCATAATTACAACTTAATTAACCTATAAATTGCACCAAGGAATGATTATGCACAGAAGCCAGGACAAAAAAAGTAAATCTCAGGAAGTGGAAGCACCACAGCTTTGCTGGCACCAACAGAAGCCTGTCTTTTTAAATCACTCACAGCTCTGCAGTGAGTTGAACTAATGCATTCTGATAGTTTATTTGGGGTGTCATTTTTAACTCAAAAAAAAGTAGGGTTTTGTTTGTAGAAGGTTTACTTAGAAAGGAAGGAGAATGCAGAGGTTATACTATCCAGAGGTCACAGCTCTGCTACCTTGGGGAAACGATTCCTCACAGGGACATGTGGCTGGTGAGGCAAAACTGTAGGGAAACGTGACTAGAATAAATAATAAATAACTGCTTCCAGTGGAGACAAGGTAAGATATAGCACTGGCAGATCCTAAAAACAGTCTGGAAGAGGAGAACTTGAAACTGAGAGGATGCATGAAATTCATCCGAATTCTAATGAGACCCACGGTACAAACGGTGAAAACAAGAAGCTTGATCAGATCAGCAGACCAAGAAACAGGTATTCCTTCCAGCTTTTTGGACAGATTTCAGATGTACAATGTGAGAACACAATAAATTACAATGTATGGGCGTGCAGGTGGACAAAGAACAGGGGTGATATTTTAGAAAGCAACTATTTCAAAGGCTTAAACAAGAGCTTGCGTACAGGTATCCAAGAGCAGCCATTCAAGAGAAGGATCAACAAAGGAGTGAGCAGAGAGAAGTGCTACAGCTCTGGCACAGAACTACAAAAGGCTCAAGGGGAAAAAACAGCAAGGAGATAAAAGAGATCTTGGGACTGACAAATGAAATTCCTTCACTGATGGAGAAGAACACTAGGAGTAGCCAGTAAGTGTTGTGAGTGTGGGGGTCTGAGGGGAAAACTAAAGACAACTCAGTCAAATGGGAAATTAAACTTGACCTCTTAATTTTAGGCAGGGAGAACAAGAGTATGGCAGTAACAGCTCTTTCCTCTTTTACATGGGGAAAAACTAATGACGAAGACAGAGTCAAGAAGAGACATCCACAGCTTAGAAAAGAAGATATAAAATAATGCCTCACTTCTATAGCAGAGAATGCAAATGGTGACAGAGTTGGCTGAAGAGCGAAAGAAAATGTTCATTTGTTGTTTTTACTCTCCCTCCTTTATTCTCACCACCAGCCCTCCCTCCCCCCTGCTTCCCCCTTGCCAAAAGAACAACCCCATACCAAACCACAAACCCCACCCCACCTCTGGATATTCTGAATGTGCTTAAAGGCAACAGAAGACTTGTTAAGAGGACAACTGGCAGTCACAACCAGAAACTGCATACAGCCATTTCTTTCTGCAGGAGCCCACAGTCTGCCCTGAGGTTATCACGGTGACACTGTAGGACACAGGGAGGTAGCAGAAATGAAGTGATGCTGATGCTAATTCACCCACACCCGCTTTATACTCAACCTATGCCTTTATTCTCTCTCTTAAAGGATCTTTTAAAAACTAGTAACAACATTAGTTCCAGCCATTTTATGCTTTGTTTCTTTTTAAAGTAAAAGAAGGTCTCAGAACTTCTTACCTCCTAAACCAGGGTGTAAACCTTGTGGACCTTGGTTTTGCTGCTGCATTACCATGAAGTTGGAGGGTACGCTCCCCTGTTGCACCATAGGATTACGACTAGGAGAACTGACAGGCTGCTGAAATCCCTGGGGAAGTGTGCTACTCTGGGGAGGCCTTGGTCCCATCTGCTGCTGAGTCTGGTTAACTGTTGGAGATGATGCAGGAGATCCCTGCTGGAAGGAGGAGGGAGAGGAAGCAGGAGACTTGTTGGTCAGGTGGGGTTGCTGTAGTGGCGTAGGAACCCGTGAGGGCCCTCCCTGAAGGCTTTTCATTTGAGGAGCAGTAAACTGGCCAGGATTGCTCATTTGGGGAAAGTTTGAGTGAGCTTGGGAAGCTTGTTGGCTTCCAAAAGGATATGGAGGTGGAGGATGAGTAGGAGTTTGTACTGTTGCTAGAGATGGTCTTGCTTGAAGTTGCTGCTGCATTTGTCCAGGCAACGGGGCCTTTTTCCAACCCTGGTTTACTGTCAAGGTACCCAATGCTCCCTGGGTTGGAGGAGGCTGAAGTGCTCCAGAGGGAAGCTGGTTCCAGCCTGGGGGGACTGGAACCTGTGCTGGTGAAGTAAATGAAGGTCGAATACCCTGCTGTGGCTGCTGATGTGGCTGGGGAGGACGTGTCTGCAACTGCGCCTGCTGCTGTAGCTGCTGAAAGTTGGCTGAGTTCATCTGCCTGTTCACAGGAACTGACTGCATTGAATGGAGCTGGGGAGCTAAAGATCCAGATGGGTGATTTTGCTGCTGGATATTTAGCCCAGATAAGAGTGGGTCCATCGCATCTATTAAAATAGCAAAGAAAAGTAAAAAAGATAACCTACTGTAGACAAAACCCACCCCTGAACAAGAGAGGGTTAATTGCTTGCTTGAGTTTGCTTACTCTGCATAAAAACTCACTCTCCGGTGTTCCAATTTCTCCCACAGACAGAACAGGCAATACTCTAAAGTTTTCAAAATGTTGGGGAATCCTGAGAAGCCAAGTCTTATCAATTTACAACCTCTACAATGAAGCAAGACAGCTCCACAGTGCTTGTTGCTACGAATAACGTAGGCCTTCTACACACTTAGAAGCAAAGAACATCTCGAGGTGGGAGGGACCCATAAGGATCATGAAGCTCAATTCCCTGCTCCTCCTCCTAAAACTAGGCCACTTGACTAAGAGTGTCACCCAGACACACACTCTGACAGCCTTGGGGCCGTGACCCCTTCCCCAGGGAGCCTGTTCCAGGCAGCGATGACCCCCTCAGTGAAGAGCCTTTTCCTCATGTCCCATCTGAACCTCCCCTGACACAGCTTCATCCCGTTTCCTCGTGTCCTGTCGCTGGTCACCAGAGAGAGATCAGCACCTCCGCCTCCGCTGCCCCCCATGAGGAAGCTGTAGCCTGCAGTGAGGTCCCCCCTCAGCCTTCTCTTCTCCAAGCTGAACCCTCCTAAGTCTTGCCCTCAAGACCTTTCACCATCTTGGTCGCCCTCCCTGGACACACTCTCATAGTTTGATGTCCTTTGTGGACTGAGGTGCCCCAAGCCGTGCACAGTGCTCGAGGTGGAGCTGCAGCAGTGCAGTGGAGACTGGGACGGTCACCCCTCAACCGGCTCTTCCTGATGCGCACCAGGACACGGTTGGCCCTTTTGGCTGCCAGGGCACAGTGCTGACTCTCTTGAACTCACCATCAACACAACCCCCCAGATCTCTTACTGTGGAGGCTGCTCTCCAGCCTCTTGTCCTCCAGTTTCTATGTATAAGCCACTTGGTGGGGCTACTAACCCTACCAGTTAAAAAAAGTGGAATAATGAGGAACTAAGGTAATATCATCAACTGATATTCCAAGAATATTTAAAACATTTATGAAAAAGGCTGCCTGTAAGAATAAATGCTGCTGATCTGCAGAAGTTGGCAAGTACTGACACCATTTTATGGAGGGACAAGCAATAACCCCCTCTCTTTTTCTGTAGTCCCAAAATGCAAGTAACTTGTACTGGCAGAATTGTGAAGAATGAACCCTAAAAATTCACATCTTCCACACCCATAATCCTTATCCTTCCATCCTACCTGCCCCTCCTGAAAAGCACTTGTGCTCAGCCTAGTGCATTTGCTTTCCACCAGAGACATCTGCCCCATTCAACCAATCCTCCTCTTACCCTTATCTAAAACTAAAGCTCAGTCACAACAGCTCTGCTGCAGAAATATCACTGCCACTGTTCAACATGTCTAAGAAAATACCAAGCAAGCTGGCGACTTATCAGGCACCCCAATGACCCAAACCAGATTAATGAGGGCAGGGAGGGTTCCACAGAAAGAGTAACTCCCAGAATGGGAAGGGGAATATTCCAGGACAAGCCTGGAGTACTCCACACTCAAGCCTGTGTGCTGAAGCGTAAGAATTGAAGAACATTTTCAGGTAAATGTGACTAAATTTTACCACCTGGCTGTGAGGAAGGCCGAGGTGTCCTCGGCTGCAGCTCAGCACCAGCACCACTTGCCACTATGGAGGAGGGCACATTTCCACTCTGGGACATCATGACAGCTGTAGCATTGCTCATTCTTATTAAACCTTAAAAAAAATAAAAATAAAAATGATTGTACTGCAGTTTCTACACAGAGAGGATTTTTAGATTTTATTTATCTTGGTAAAACAAAAAACAAGTATTTGTTAATAAAAAATGTATCTAGATTTTAGGAACTGTTTGAAATAACCTGAGGACACATACCTTTCCCTGGTACAAACCAGACAAGTTAAGGTCCTGCTGAAGCTTCTCCTTTAGTACCAAACCTTTAGAAAGGCTATAGAAGGAAATGCTACCAGCTCATTAATTAATTGTGCCTGACTTGCCACGAGAGTCAAGTGAAAAGACACTATCAAAGTTACACGTGTCCTAAGGTTTTTGCAAAATCTGATACTAGAAAGTAACTAAGGTGTTGTTGAGGCAAAGATGTCAATGTTTACTTCCCCAGGCTGCTGTTTTAGAAAACAGTTTCTGCTGATGATCTGTTGGGTTAAACTTGTTATGTTTATACTGTTTACATTTACACTGTTGACCTGCAGGCAGGAAATGAAGCTCATGATTGTCACAGTGAAGATTAGAGCAGCTGCTTTCAAAGCAAACCTTTCTTTGTTTTATATTTCTTGCTAAGTGCAATGATTTCACTATCATTTAATCAGGTTTCTAGAGGTGAAATGTTCTTTCCATTCCTTCTCATCAACAGCCACACATGCATCTTACCTTAACTCTGACAAATAATGCTGCCAGGTTTTTTTAATTGCTTTAAATACTATTTAGTTTATTTTGCTTTACCATAAAACAAATTATATGAAGAGTTAAAGCTGCTAAGAAAAATCTGACTTCTGTAGTTAAAAATTACTTATCACACATACACAATGCTCTAAGATGTAGAGCTTAATAAATCTGCACCTCTTCACAAAAATTAATTCTCTATGATCAGATCTCAAAAGTTGATCAGAAAATAAAGACTAACAATGACAGTAATCTGTCCTTCCCATAATTATAATGGGTTTAGTCTAAAAATAGCTTATTATTGCACACTGAATAAAGGCTTATGCTCATTTTCATAAAGGTACCCAAACAAAGCTGCCGTAACTTGTGCACATCTCAAAGCGAGTTCACTAGACTAGACTCATCACAGCCTTTATGTAAAAAAATCCCCAACAACTTAAACACCAAAACCAAAAATCCAAACCACCAAAGCCTCAAAGAGAAAAAAAAACTACCCCAAACCAAACCAATCTGTCCCAGCCAAATCACTCCAGTGTTTGTGGGGACAAAATACAGCCAGCTATTTAGTTTACACAACATGTGACAGGGTTTGACAGTACAGAAACAACAAACATTAATTAAAACAGCAAAGAAAAGTTGCTGCAATCAGTGAAATTTTATGATGAGCTTAGTAACAAATTCCAAAGTGTATAAAACTAAAGAAATAAAGGAATTTCCCCAAAGGAATTTACCTTGTCCCCCTTGCATGGGGAACCCCGCTTCCATCCGCACCGAGTTGCTTGCTCCCAGGGGCCCGTTGATTCGGACATCTTGGCTTCTGCTCTGAGCTAAAGCTAAGTTGATAGCACCTTCCCCTGAAAGCAATGCACAGTTTGGATGCACTGAGTGATAGGTGGAAAGCAGAACAAAGACACTTTCAAAAGGACATTTAAAAGATGCTGAGGAAGGAATCCCAACCTTTACCTACAACACGCCCTTTGGAAGGGCAGTTCTGCATCATACTGCCCCTGTGTTCTGGATTTCAATTTTAAGGACAGACACTATGATGAGCATTAAATGCCCCTGGTTTCATCCCGAGTTGGGATGAGCTCTTGGACAACTGTCCAGAATTCCAACTGTGAAATCCACGGAAAAATTAGTTTTGAGAAAGTCTCACGTGAAACAATTAGGGAGGAAAAAAAATAAAATAAAATTAGGGCACATTTTGCTAGAAACAACATCTTTCAGGAGGCCTCCTGCCACTCAGAGGATTTTCAGCTATCATTTTTATTATTAAACCGATTCTTGAAAAGTCCTGAGCAACCTTTTCATCGAAGTCATTCTCAAAATTACTCAATTAGAAGTTTTGTACCATTAACCAAGTAGACAAAATTGCTGCAATTTTCACTTAATGCCTTTGGGAGCAACTTAGGTGTGCAATACCTTCAATCTGAACGGAGAGAATCCCCAGGTCACGAAGCTGCTGGTTATTATTCTGAGCCAGAATTCGCAGCCGCTCGGCAGCTTCCCGGGGTATGTTGAAGGTAACACGGACGCTGTTCCAAGGCTCTATCTTCTGCAGTTTTAACTTCTCCGATTCTTCAAAGGAAGATGGCCAGAGTCAGCACAAAGGCAGTTTGCAAACGTACCAGGAAATCATTTGGTAAAAAAGCATGGTTGAAAAAGCTGAAGTCATTGTGTGGTTTTGAGAATTCTCAGTGGTTAGTCTCAGGTACGGGAGATTCCTCCAGCACAGGAGCACAGAGACCGACGCTGCCAAACCACTTCAGGCATTCTCCACAAATCTGCACTACAAAAACTACCTGACTGACAACCAACACAACAGTCAACACGACCTCTTCATCACGTTACTCAAGAGTTGAAATACTCTGTTGATAAACTCCTCTGGAAAGATATGAAAATATCTTAACAGAACAGTTAGTAATCTGTTAATGAACCAGATGGATGTGTGAACAAACTGACAAGAATGAAACCCTTCTTCTTGAAATATTTGCCCTGCAAATGCTTGTGAAACCATCTTTGGTTTTGAGAAGGCCAATGCCAACAGAATCCTAGCAGTATTTCATTAATTTCTACCTTATTGTTCAGTTTTTCTGAAAAGTTTGCTAATTTTTTGAATCTGAAGAATATGTCATTTAAAAATGCAAATAACTCATTCCTATTTAGGAGTCTCTTGTCCTTAACTAATTCACCGACTCCTTTCTGCTACTGCAGTAACATTACTATTGAATTAATTCTCTTTCTAGCTATAAACACATTTTTGGCTGGAAACATGACAGTAGTTTTAAAATGGCCTTTTGTGGAGGTTTGAGCATTCCTACATTCATTCTTACTGAAGTTCCAATATTTTACATATAAAAATTGCATTATCAGTCTCATTTTTCAAACATTGCATCTGCTAAGTCTAAACCTATGTTATTTACTAACCTGGCATTCTGAATATCCTGCTTTGCTCTGAATCATTTTAAAGACCTTGTCACGTGGACAATTTTCAAATTAATTTGACATTGATTTTGCAAATCTGCTTTCTCAGCTGAGGTCTGAATCGTGACTATTAATCCTGCCACTGATGTTTGCAGCAAACCCAGCGTGCAGATGCAGATGCCTCCATGTAACAAAGGCAACTCTGTGCAGCTACCGCTGCATTTGTTTCCGTTCAAAACCCCTGCAATTCATCTGTGGTACTAAAACACACCCTCTGACACCAGTAACTGTCCCTTAGTTTCATGCCTTTAGAAGATACAACTCGTAACAGTGGGTTTGCTTCACAGTATTTTTGTCTTATCCCAGCTTTCTTATCTCCCCGAGATATTACGGCCAGGACCCCAGTAACTGATGCCAGAACCAGCTGATTACAGCTGGACAGAGTGGAAAGAAAAGAAGACAGTGACAGAGAAATTCCATGTGGTTATTCCTAAGTCACAGGTTACTTTTCTGAAGAGGGATTTTACATTGAGGCAACAAGCAACACAATGAACATTTTAAAACCTGAGGAAATTAGTTTTGTTTAAGCGTGAGGACTGCCTGCCTGAGGAAGCAAGGAGGAGTCTTCACTGGGGGGTGTGATCTGAAAAGGCCGTGCAACAGCAGAGCGGCGTCCTGGGATGCTGACCTACAGCTCCTGGGAAAAGCCTGGTTCACGAGGCAGTGCCCTGGTGTGTAGGTGGCAGTTAGATGGCATCACGCCAAGTCAGAGCAACGCCGCTGTGCTCCCAGTCTGCCAAGGCTCTTCTGGTTACAGCACACTCGAGGCAACCCGCCTGCCTGTATCTGTTCCTGCAGCAAACTACACTGATGGCAAGAAATCAGCCTGTTCAAGTACAGAGAAGGGGCGATCCTGGGGAAACTGGCAGTGGGGAAGGAGCCCACCACTGATCCAAGCACACTGACCCACACCACCACAGCACTGCAAGGGGAGGGCTGTCTGCTGAGAACGACCGTACTCGCAGAAGCAAGATGACACCCCTGAGCAGATGGAAAGAATCAGCCTAAGACCCTAGGCAAAGGGGCTCAGACAGTGGACAGATGCCTCTTTCCAGATCTGAATGTGCTGGCAATAGGTGTTATTGCCCCCACAGCCTGTTAGCACTCACTAGGCACACAGCTGTCCCCCCAGACCTCGGTGGGCACACAGGGGTATGTGAGAGCACTCCACATCCCCCACCAGAATAAAAACTCAGGTCGTGTAGGTCACTGCAGCAGCAAAGGGGCAGTAATGTCTTGAGCTGACACAGGTACTTCAGAGCAAACCTAGTCTCAGGTGAACTGCAGTGGTTTAAAAGTGGATGGTTTTGGTAGTAAAAACCACCTCCTGCGTGGACAAGTCTGGTTTCACTTTTACTTAACACAGCAATGTGCGAGGGAGAGAAAGGAAAAATAAAATATAAGAACCTAATAAGAATAAATAAACTCATCATAAAATCAGTTCTAAACAATAAAACAACTGTAGAAACTTGCATCCTGTCTCTCTGAGAAAAGCAGGTCCCAAATTCACTAAGAATAAGCCCAACGAATCTTATTCTAAACGAAGTAACTCAAAACCAGTATAATCTGTTTCTCTGTACAGCACCCTGACTACGTAAATAAACATTTTAAGGAGAGCTGAAAAATGCTGAGAAGGTACATTACCCATGTGTAGAAGGCCAGGCACATTCTCCAATATGACATCTAGTTTCTTCTCAAAGTCTCTGTCACCTATATTTCCTTTGAAAGCTACAAAGATGGTGGAACCCTCAGAAGCAGCCTCCTGTTTCAGTTCATCTTCCTCCAGTCCCGAATCAAAATCCACCTCTAAGTCTTCCATAGCTGAGGAGCACAAGGAGGCACATGTGTCTCTGAAGTTCGGTAGATCGTCCAAAACCATTGTTTCCAACAATGGGAGCCTGTTAGATGTTAAGCTGATGCTTGAAAGGAAAAAAATAACTATAGTAAGTATAATGCTAAGCACATAAAGACATTAACAGCTGCTTTCAATGGCACAGAAGATCACGGACAGGAAAACCTACCGGGTGAGCCAGTGCGAGGGTCTGCGAGACAAAGCGGGCGACTCTGGGAAGGGGGGGCCATTGCAGGGGCCAAGCCTTCGGCCGCTAGAACAAACAGAAGCCGTTGCCTGACAGAGTCCTGCTGCAAGTGACTTGAGAAGTATTGCAGTTCATCTAGACAGCAGTCAGGTAAAAGGGGGGAAATCAATTACATTCATCTCCCTGCCATACATTGGACGAGCAAGAGCCTAGGACCAGTTCTGCAGTGCCTGACTGCCAGGGAATTTTAAGACCCACAGCAATACTTTAATGACAGAAAGATAAGAACGACAGATGTGACAGACACTCCTCTGTCCAGTAACGTGGTAGGAAAGCCATAGCACATTTTTACCAGAAGTTTAGCATTTGACAAATATTTCACTCGCACCCAGGGAAATTTCAGGCATGCTACCTTCTTTCTAAACATCTGTAAAGATGCAGGTGTTTTCAGCTCCTTACGCACGTTACAACCTGAGATCTGCCCCTGCTGTGCTAGCCCACAACTCTGCTCATGGCCCTGAGCCTGGCTAAGAATGAATTCAGTAAATCAAGTCACACACCTGAGTATTTTTACTTCATAAAATGTCTAGACTTTGCAACAAGTGTTATTTGACATTACAAAAGCAACCTAAGCTGTTGCGTGTGGAGATGTTCAGCATATGGTAGTGTTATCCCTAAACCCCTGGTGAACAGTACCAACGGTTAGTTAAGACACGGGTTCTCCCCCTCCAACACAACTCCAAGCACTAACTCACAGAATCACAGCATGGCAGGGGCTGGAAGGGACCTCTGGAGATCATCGAGTCCAACCCCCCTGCCAAAGCAGGGTCACCCAGGGCAGCCCACACAGGTAAAGATCCAGGGGGGGGGTTGGAAAGTCTCCAGAGGAGACTCCACAGCCTCTCTGGGCAGCCTGGGCCAGGCTCGGGCACTCTCACACTGAAGTTTTTCCTCATGTTGAGGTGGAACTTCCTGTGCCTCATCTTGCTACCATCACCTCTTGTCCTATCCCAGGGCACCACCAACAAGAGCCTGGCCCCTTCTACTTGACCCCCACCCTGCAGATATTTGTAAACATTCACAAGATCTCCTCTCAGGCTTCTCTTCTCCAGGCTAAACAGCTCCAGGGCTCTCAGTCTTTTCTCATCAGAGAGATGTTCCAGTCTCTTCAGTATCTTCATAGCTCTCTGCTGGACTCTCTCTAGCATTTCCCTGTCCCTCTTGAACTGGGGAGCCCAGAACTGAACACAATACTCCAGATGGGGAGAAGAACCTCCCTTGACTCTTCTTTTTGTCCCTGAGGAGACCACTGGCCTTCCTGGCCACAAGAGCCCAATGCTGTCCCATCGAAAACTTACTGTCCACCAGGATGCCAAGGTCCCTCTCCATGGGGCTGCTTTCCAGCGGGTTTATCCCTAACCTGTACTGGTGCCTGTTGTTCCTCCCCAGGTATAGGACTCTACACTTATCCTTGTTGAACTTCATGAGGTTTGCCTTTGCCAGCTCTCCAGCCTGTCCAGGCCTCGCTGGATGGCAGCACAGCCTCTGGTGGATCAGCCACTCCTCGGTTTAGTATCATTATCAGTAAGTTCACACTTACTGAGGGTACACTCTGTGCCTTCATCCAGGTCACTGATGAAGATGTTGAACAAGACTGGAGCCAGAACTGACCCCTGGGGAACACCACCACTTACAGGTCACCAGCTGGGCTCTGCACCACTGCTCACAACCCTCTGAGCTGTGTTGTTCAGCCAGTTCTCAACCCATCTCCCTGTCCCCTCTTCTAACCCACACTTGCTGAGCTTTCCCACGGGGATGTTATGGGAGACAGTGTCAAAAGCCCTGCTGAAGTCAAGGTAGACAACATCCAGTGCTTTCCCTACACCCACCCATTTGGTCCCACCATCACAGAAGGCTATCAGATCAGTCAGACACGACTAACCCCTTCAGAAGGGACCTCTATTCTCACATGCAACACTCTGCAAGAATTGCCAGAAGATTAAAACCATCCACGCCAACAGCCAATGCAAAAAGGGACCTGCTCCTGACCACCACTGTTAGAAACAAATCACTTCAACAGCCAGGGATGTCAAGACCTCCTAACTCCAAAGCTGTCGGTATTCAGCACAACCCACCCAAAACGTTCAGCTCGGGACAACATTCCCTTCAGCAGGATACAGATCGGGGGTTCTGGCAGAGCTTCAACTTCCCAAGACAAGTGAAAACCACAGTTCTGAGATAAAAGGTGATCTACAGACACCAGCCAGACAAGAGCCTTTTTTACTAAGGAAATATAACTATGTTAGACAAGCTCAGAGTCACCCCCGTGGTGTTTACACACCTCTGTAATGTTGCTGAAGGGCCAGCATTGCAAATGAACAAACCAGGACTTGGAAGTCACAAAAAGCCCTCAGCTTTTGGTCAGGTCTCCACACAAACACTTACTGTGATTTTACAAAATAAGGGGTTCTTTTTCTCCCCTGCAGCCCTGGACACTAGGCAGGCTAAGTGGCTATAACGAAGCATCACCTATTTTCCATATAATTGCTCTCTCACGTTGCAGCACCAGGCCTTCATTCTCAAACACAACTCAAATTTTGAATTAAAATCAAAACTAATTTTGTCTCCCAAGTTCTTCTGCAGACGTGCAACAGAAAGTAAGTAAAAATGTTTCACAGTCACTGATCTATTTCCATAGTGCTTTCAGAAATTACTTACAGTTGCCACGGAAACTTTAAAGATAGGGAATAGAGACAAAAAAATGTAAAAATTCATTACCAGGTGAACACAGAGACAAGTAAATCTTCTTTCTGCCCCTGCTCCTCGCTGCTCAGCTCGGTGTCTAAGGGACAGAGTGCCTGGCACCTCCATTAAGCTGATCTACTCAGTTCCGTGGCAGGTGCCCAGAAAATGAGAGTGACAATTAACAAGCAGACGTGAAAAGCTGTTTTAATCAACTTTTACACAGAATTTCTTGGACAGGGAACTTCCTCACCGGAGCTGGCTTTACACCAACCAGAAGAGAATTCCCTCTCCTTCTGCATTCCTGCATCATTCATTACACACACGCTGACTGCAGGGAGAAAGGAGCTGGGAGTCCTACAGAAAGAGTCTATTTAATGACCAAGGACAGCCATTCTGTGCACTGAATGGGTGATAGAGAAGAACTCTGTTATGAAAAACAAAATACATAGAAAATTATTTAGCTGAAAATATTGAGTAGGTGACTTCTTCAGGGAGAGAAATCTCAGCTCAATATCCAGGTTCTCATGTGTTGAAAAAGCACAATTACTTGGAGGGGATGGTGTGTCCCACCTGCAGCAAGAAACAGGAGTACTTCTGGCAATCCCTGACACCAAGGACATAAAAAATTCTCTGCAAGAACACAAACATTTCTACTTTTTTTTTTTGTTTTTTAAGCATATACCTGGTCTGTGAAAGAGCACAAGACACCCAAGCTGCTTAAACTGTGGTTTTAAAAACCTTGTGAAAATGCTGCAGATAAGGCCAGGTTCCATCAACCTCGCTTCAATGTGCCAAAATCTGCCAGGATTTATTGCAATTATGGCCCTTCAGGAACACTATTAAAATATAGTTTGCTAAATCCCAAAGGACCACAGGCTCAGAAAAATCACAGAACTGCAGGGAAAGCTCGAGTTAAAAAAATAAATAAATAAAAATACTGAGCTTTAAATGTTATTGTCTAGCTAAGAACATGCAGCTGCAGCTCCCTTTGCATTTTTTCCCCACATTACTCTCCTGGAGGATCTCTGCTACATCCATCTTCCCTCTCTCCCAACACAGGTGGTTCAGTCTGTTCCTGTATTCAGGTATCATTTATCTCAAGTATGACAGGAGGAAGTAATGATTTGTGAAATCTTCCTCCCCGGGCAGAGGGCAACACGCCGTCCATCTCAGCCCAAATGAATCCCAGCTGCATCCCCAGTCCCAACAAATTCCATAATCTCCTGGTGATAGGCTTGACTTCCATAAATCACGAGCCAGCACGTGACTGTAATTAGGCTGTACTTTCGCCCCACGCTCTTCCACATGGCCACAGAAAGCCTTTAGTGTAAGCACCAAGAGGTAGAACTCTGGTCATAAAACCTTTCCCGGAAAAAAGATGAACTCCCCGTGGCCTACAGAGCACCTCTGGTGAGCAAGAGCCACGGCTGAACTGATCTGCAGAACCACAGCACGCTTCCTGACCTCGTGCATGAATGCCCACCTGGCACCACAGAAAGGTCTCTGAGAATCACCTTCCGTTCCAAGAGCACGTGTGGCCTCCACCCTGCCCCTGCCCCCTCCTGGGGCTTCCAATTCCAACTCCATTTGAGTTTCCAGTTTAACATTTCCCGTTACACAATTGGTTCTGGAAACTCAGAGCAAGTTCAGTGCTACCAAGTGGCAACCACCTACCTGTGAACCTGGCCTGAGACAGGCTACAGCAGCATAAGAAGTGTTGTGCCTCTTTAGTATCAAGTTGGCATTATTTGGTATAGTCTAATTATTAAAAAGACCTCAGTGAAGTAAGAGAGGTGGGGATAAACATCCAGGTAGCACCCAGCCACCAAAATGCAGCTTCATGGGGGGCAGGGGGTGTCAGGGGACAGCTCATGGCAGCAGGAGTGTCCAAGCTCAAGGACACAGGGCACAGCCCAGGCTGCTGGAGGCTGGAACTCACGGGTACCCAGCAAGCAACTGATGTGCAAGCCAGAGACTCTCTGGAGGGAGAACCCACGTGGGGTACCAGGATGCCAGTCTAGTTCTGGGCTGAGGGACAGTGGGGTCCCTCTGCACGTCACGGGGATCCCAGCAGGTGGTTTGTCACACCACATGAGGTCCCCCCCCAACAGCCCTGATAGTAAAGGAAGGCTGCACAACAAATCCAGCACCACGTGACTGAGGAATACTTAGAAAATCCCATCCAGTCCCTGGGAGAGATGGGATTAGAGCAAAATCTGAACCAGACAGTTGTCACTAGCTGGAGAGCACCAGGCTCTCAAGTGCTCTGCCAGATGGAAGTGCTGGTCCCTGGGGTTGAAAACAAAACAAACCAAACAACCAACCAATCAAGAGAATCCAGAACAGAACCAGGAGAAAAAGTCTTTGACAGCAGTAGCAACATAATTCCTGAAGGATGCAGAACCCTCCTTGCTTCTGCTGACATCAAAAAATGGGTTTGAAGAAACTTAAAAAGACAAAAATAGGGTGGAAAAAAAAAAAAAAAAGCATGTCTTGGATAACAGACTTGAAAATTTTCTTGTTTCCTGTGTTTTAGGTGCCAGTGAGAAAAATCTGTACAGGCATTTATTGAGTTTTTCAGGATGGGGATGGAGGAGGCTCAGTATTGTCAGAATAGTGGCAAGGAGCTGGCTTTCTTTTAACACATAACATACACACACACCCCCCCACACAGAACACTTGTGAAGTGTACCACCTAGAAAAGCCAGAAACAGACTCTAACACTGCTTTTATTGCACATTTGTTAACAGTGTATATGGTCCCACAACTGTTTCAGCTGGTTTGTTGCCTAGTACAGGGATTTTGGAGCCCGTTAAACCTGACCAGTGAATAAACCACTATACACGCAGCCATTCTACAATCCAAAGATTAAAAGGACATCAGTGTTTTTTGGCAAAAATACATAAATAGACTTTTAAACAAATTCTAGACAAGGGTCATGTCGTGTTGTTACACAAGGAGATTAAATAAGGCTAAGAATCACTGTTACAATATGAAAGAATACCTCAAACATGAAACAGTTTAGCTGGAGCTAGTTCCAGTCACCTGGAAATTCAAACTGGGGCACTGAAGAGGGGTAACACCCTTAGTGAGACAGTTAGAAGGAGAATATGTAAGAAAAAGAGACACTCAATATGCTTATTTTACCTACCAAAAGAAATTCCACAACTTCAGTATTTTGTGGCGTGCAACAGGCGTTCAGGTAATCCCAGACTGGCACACATGGTTAAGCAGCAACTCCCCAGAATGTAATCCTGAAAGACAACCATCACATCTCATCAGACAACGACACAAACTAACACAGTGCTGCAATCAAGTGATTTTCAATGTGCAGTTTACAGCAAATCCTGTACTGTAAAAAGCATGTGTTACTGTATTCAAATATAACATCAAACACTGAGGATCCGGAAAAATCAGCCTTTCGTTATAGGAAAAAATTCAAATACTCCCTTTGTCTGGAAAGAACATTCTGTTCTTTGAAATAGGGAAGTTTTATCTAGACTAATGTCTTTATTTCAGTCTTAGGTAAACTCTTCTAGATTAAATTCATCTTCAGAAAAAAAAGAATGAGGACAACCAGGATGCACTTCAGCTGCCCCTAAGCGGGGCCTGAACCGGCTCAGGTTAAGCTCCTTCCAGAAACACGTTAGGAGCCCACGTGACCACCTCAGAAGGACGTTCTTATTGCAGGTGGCCTACAAGGCAAGGTGAATCCAGCCCCAGAACCTGATCCTGTTTGTGGTCCATCAGTTTGCACTCGAACCTCTCAGGGTAACAAGAGCGCAGCAGTAAAGCTCATCGGCTTCAGCGAAAAAAAAATACCCCCCCTGATTCCAGATGATTTTTTATTAACATCCCAGTGCTGGTTTTTCAAGGAAATTTTCTGCTTACATGCCAGCACTGGGGAAGGGGACTGCCCAAAATCAAATGGGGAAACACAAGAGGGAAAAGGCTCAGAAAGACTGAGCAGAAATTTCTGATTTTCTGTCCAGTCGACAAAGTAAAATCACTTGAAACGCCTTCGTGTTGTCCCATAGCCTTTGTGCTTCTGACAGAACAAATTCACAGGGAAGAAAGAGCACTCGCATGAAACCAGACCATGCAGGCTTTGTAGCACTTTTCACAGTCAGCTAACACTTTGCAACCTCTGGATCTTATTTCTAAGACTGCACTGTGTTCGGGAAGCAGGACAGTACCACGCAGAAGACCCAAGTGAGTAGGTCAGAAGCAGTATGCTTAATGATTGCCTGGTTCCAGCTATGTACAAACCTGCCTAAATATCATGACCAGACACCAAGCTGACAAGCAAAAGCAAAATCTGAAATAGGAAACTGCAGTATTGCCTATTAGTGTAAGCCAAAACTGAAAAATAAAGCTTTCCAGGTTCTGTAGCACAAAGTGCATCAGCTCTGATTGTTCATCCTTGTTCCACAGACTATTTCAGACAGCCTGAAATGAGTCATGTAGCAAACTGCCTGGTTTCCTCCAAAGCCATGCTAAGAGTCCTTGTGAAAGGACAGTTCTTACTTGCCCAGTAAAATCTGGTTTTAAGAAGGCCTTCCATCTGACAGAAGACAACCCCAGTTGAACCCGTCTGTGCCTCAGACACTGACTCTTCCTCCTCAGTATTTGGCTGAAGAGTGGCAAGCTGGAGCAAAAATCATCTGAACTCCTTGGTGCAAGGAACCAAGGGGCTTTTTGTTCCTCCACTTGTCCCTTCCGAGGGGAAGGGCAACTCTCCCTCACTACAGCTGGAGGGTAGGTGATGGTCTGCAGACACCCAATTGCTCCAGAGGAGAGGACTGGGAAAGATGGGCTGCTCTAGCAAACTCCAGTAAGAAGCTGAGGAAGGTCAGCCCAGACCGTGGGAAGAACAATTAACTGCTGGCATCTCCATCCCTGTTGCCCACATGAGATAATACCAAATTTGGCTAAGGAAAATAATTGATGAACACTAGTTCATTAACTCCCACCTCTCATTACAGTAAGTTATCTGAGAGAGACCCTGGCAATGCCTAGAGAGCGAACACATACCTCAGCAGGCACCACGGAATCCAAACAACAGCCCTGTGAAGCATCCATCCCATCAAAGAGCTTTGTTTAGAGCTTATGATTTCCCAAAAGTCAAGACAAGGAAACAAGTCAGTTCACAGCCAGGCAGGTTCGTTTGCTCCTGGTGATAGAGAGCTCCTCACCACTGCTCACGCCGTTCCGCTGCACTCCCACTGCCCTCAAGCACAAAACACCTAAACCCAAGTGTTTCCGACAAGGAGAAAATTCCAGCTTGTTGTAACCTTTTGCAGTGCTACCCTGATGTATTTTGACAGCAGGTTTAGTGGGACATCGGTTTGTTAAAAGTCTCATCAGCTTTGCTGAAACCCCACAGCTCAGACACATCTCAACTGGGACATTAAATTTTATTTCAACAGAATTTGACCGACGAGAGCATCAGGGTTGGTTTAAAAAGCAAGAGGATAACTCCCAAACGAGTTTCAACTGCAGCTAAGTCACACACCTAGAAATTCCCATGTTCAGCAGCTAGATACCAACAGAAGGCAACAGCCAGGCTTCTGCCAAACTCCTGTGAGAAAACTCCCTTTCAGGTTGCAATGTATTTATTGTCTGTATTGCAATAAGCTTTTTATTTCAAGTTGTATTTAACTGCTAAGGAAGCTTTCTGGGCGAACGTGCCCCACAGGTACTGCTTCACCACCGAGTTCTCAGTGAGCTTCATGAACGTGTACATAATGAGCCCAGGTATTCCTGTGATTACCAGTCCTGAACTGGGGTTTGACTGAACACTGCATCTCTTGTTTACTGCATTCTTCTTCTTCCACAGAACAAAACTCTAGGAAATTTCATTCTCCTTTCTTTCTTACGAAGCAGGCAGAAAAGGCTTAAGCTAAAACAAACAGCTTAAAAGTAATTCCTTTAATACGAGATACTAATAAGGAGATTGGTTTTCCTGACAAAAAGAAAATAATATTCTTCACGTAACATAAGCAGGTCCAGTTTTTGTTAAAACCCAGATTGTTCTGAGGGTTTCTTAATTGTATACAAAAATCACAGCTTATTTTGTGCTGCTCTGGGCTTTTCGAAGAATCAAATTTCAAAGCGCTATTTATTGTCACTACTGCTGCTAAGAACCACGGAACCACTGCTCAGCTCTGCACCTCCTGGTACAAGCAGGATGCAACAGGAGGAGACAACGATGCACGCTTGCAGGGGTGGGAAGAACACCCCAGAAAACCCTTAAGACTTTCCCGTGCTGCAACCACTTGTCCAGTATTATTCTTAACTGAGCCTCATGGAATAAGCAACTGGCAATGGTTCTGCCTTGGGAGGTTCAGCCCCTCCAGCCGCAGTCCCACGTCTGCCAGCGGACTCAGAGACCCAGCAGAACTGCGAGCACGAACCTCATCTCACACACGCTCTTCTCTCACTGCCGGGAAAAACGACGTTACTACAGATGCCAAAAGTGCCAGTTTAGCAGGAAGCAAGGCAGAAATAACTCCTCACGTTCCCCTTGTACCATCCAGCCAGGAGGCAGGCTTGCGAGAGCGTGCCCGCACACGTGGCCCCAGAGCACAGGGGCTCAGATGGGATTCAGCCTCTGCAAGTACCACCCAGAGACCACGATGCGAAACACCAGCTCATCCCAGCCGCGCCGTCTCAGTAGGTCATTTGAGTTTTAAAAGAATAACAATTATAAAATTAAAATGATATGCGTAGGACTTGGAGAATTTAACAGCACACATCTTTTGATGGGAATAAGTAGGTCGTTCCCTTTTACACATCAAACCCACTGCTCAGGCTTCCGTGTACGCTACTCAGTAGAACCAACTTCCCATCCCAAATGATCAGCCTACGTGAAGATAAATGAATTTAGACCAGGCATCGTCCATCTCCTCTACTTTTCAACTGTCATACAAATCCCATCCAAAGCCCTGAGTAGGGCTAAGCTTCAAGACCACTCATTCAAGCTGCAGAAGCAGGCAGCTGTCCTCTCAGTTCCAAAATGCTGACAGCTCTCCCAAGCTGCAGAGTGCCCCATGCCCCCCTCCTCCACCCAGCCCCCAGGCCAGCCGCACTCTGACATGCACCACTCACCTTTCTTTTTTGCCCCAAACACACAAAGAGGGGTTATTTACTGTGACACAACCTCAAGGCTGCACCATCCATGTGGCAGAATTCACTTCTTGATCCTGTTTTCATTCCAGTAACAGCAGTTCTTTAGGTGCTGTTCGGAGTGCAGGCAGGATGCTGTTAATAGCATCAACAACGATGGAGGACACACTGGATGGAAAACGACCCCCAGGGCCCAGTGGACACAGAAAAATCCCAGGCTGCTGGATCTCTGGAAAACTTCCACTACTATCCTGCGTAACTGAAAGCTTAGATGAACTTCTCAGTAGCATCACTGAAAAGACTTTTTCCTTCCTTCTGTGTAACCATGACACTAGACAATCTGAGCTTCACACGCCATCTTGAGCCAAGCCTTCAGCTATCGACGCTCACAAGCTAAGGAAGGCGCTGACTCCATGGCTGAAGTGCTCAGCTACCTGGAACAGACCATTCCTGCTGGAGAAGGTTAGTGATCCGCTCGGGAGGGGACAGCAGGACACATAACAAGACAAAACACAGACATCCGTGGCTTCAGTAAAGCAAAGGTGAGTTGGTCACCCAGCTGACAGGTGGGAAATCTCGCCTGGAGTCTGATGACATCTCTGCCTCCAGGATTCTCTCTCCTTCCATTTCTGCCCCTTAATCTTTCCCAACCCTGGGCATTATCTCCCATCATGCCTGCTCTAGCCTGGCACTAAGGAACAAGTTTACGCTCGGACAGTTTACTAACACAGAGGGTTAAGTCTTGCTGTTCGATGGCCTACACACCAACGGCATCTCCTCACTCGCCTTCCCTCCAAGCCCCAGCGCTTTGTTTCTCAACGGAGACCATGCGATTTTGAAAGAGGCAGCACCACCAACCACCAGGCCTCCTGCCCTTCAGCAGAACACCAGTGACCTGGAAAACGCCACTGTTCCCAATGCAATCAAACTGTGAACGCTTCAACATCTTCACCAGCAAACCCTCTGCAACCGCAGATCCGTTAAATTCAGCGTGTCTCCGTAACTCGGCCGCAACTCCAGCTGCCACCCTGAAGCAGTCGATACGGTATTAGAAATGAAAAATATATCTGTTTCACAGTTTAGGTATCAAAGTAGTTAACACCCACCACAAAGGCACACAGTCTTTGACAGCATCATACTCAAACGGAATAAAGAGCGGCGTTACAGCTGCTCAGCAGAATTTTCCTCTGCATCCCTGGGCTTTCAAGTATTTAAGCCACTGAAAAAATGAGATAGAATTTAGTCTAGGGCTGGATCTCTGAGGTTATCCCCGGTTAGGGATTTATTTTAAGTTGGGTTTCATTTTAAGAAAGCACCTATTTTCTAACAGGAATAGTGTAAAATCACTGTATCAGTTGGAAGCCTGCTGTAAGCAACTCCTCCATGCAAGTCCTACAGAAGAACAGGCTTCCCAGAGAGAATGGGCTGGAGCTGTGCTGGGAGCTGCTCCAGCCAAAACCCGAAGCCTAACACAACCTTTCTGGAGGTTTAAAATATGAAGAAACATCATTTCTCCACAGAGGATCAGGTCTGTCTGAAGCAGACCCTGTTTTGATTTTATTTGTCTTCACTGGAGAGCCAGGATAGGGTATTAGTGTGAAAAACGTCCCGGTGAAACCAGCTGACTTCCAAAGGAAGCCACGTGGCTCGGGTTATTTGAGGAGCGTATGAATTTCCAGCAACCACCTCAACGTCTCGCAGTCCACAGCGCTCGCAGAGCTGGCCGCTCGGGACCCGTGCCTCGAGGCCTTTGTTCCCCTCTCCGTGAGACGCACGGCAAAGCTGGGGACGCTCGCTCTAACGGGGAAATTGCTGCTAAACCCAAAATGTGTGGTTGTCAACCTCTGAAAATGCAAAATTTGTTCTCTGTGATTGCTTTCTCAGCTGGGAAATACTGAAAGATGCTTTAGGTGAAGAACCAGACTGTAATGTACAGAAACAGTAAATACCAACAAGAGGCACTGTCCTTAACAAAATTCAAGCAAGAAAGGCTTTCCAACAGTCTTCAGTTGGGGGAATGATCACAAATATGCTTGTCCAGAAGCTGAGGGGTTATGAGAAAGCAAGGCTGATAAAGCTGCACCTCAGCAGGCAGCTTCCAGCAGCATGCCAGGGGGAGCGACAGAGAACCCCTGTCCTTCCCGTTCCCCAGAGAGGTCTGAAGGAATCAGAACCCCGAGCTTTCCGAAACATTCTAAAGTAGACAAAATTTACAGCAACACAGAAATCAATCAGAGGGAACAAGGTGAGAAGCCTTTCTCTGACTACTTTCAAGAGTTACCAAGGAATTCAAACAAAAGCTTGGGTTCAAAGAAATGTCAGCGCATCCTTGCTGACATCTCACAAAGACGTCAACGCCCACAGGAGGTCAGGGCTGAAAAAATGAAATCAGAAGCAACGTCCCAAGTCAAAAAGAAGTCCTGGTCGCTGACAGAGCCCCGGCTGGTCTCCACGCCCAGCGCGGAAACGCTGTCCCCGCAGCGGGAGGGAAAAGGCTGCCCTCGGCCTGGCGCGGCGGCACCGAGCGACCACCTCCTGCTCCCGACCGTAGGGCCGGTTTCGGGGTGTAACAGGTTGCGGTGACGGGGGGAGATTGAAGCGCGGGGGGAAACGAGGCCGGTTCAAGAGCTCGCCGGCCGGGGGTAGTTCCGGCCCGGCCCGGCGGGGAAGGCTGCAGGCCGCGGCCGAGTGGGCTCTCCCGGCGCCGGGGCCCCAGGCCGCGGCCCCCGCAGCACCGCCGGCACGCTGACAGGC
>JANVCC010000146.1:2901170-2926088 GCA_025345505.1 Todiramphus chloris collaris | reverse complement strand
GGGAACGTGGGACCCCCGGGACCCTCCCGCACCGAGCGGGGCTCCGGGTTCCCCCCGCAGGGCAGGAGCCCTTACCGCGACCCGCGGGAAGCGCCCTTCCCGCCGCGGAGAGGGGCCGGCGGCTTCCGCGGGGGGCTGGGAGGGCCCCGGGAGAAGGACCCGCCGTCCCGCCACGGCCGGGGGTGTTGCGGGGCCGCGGGGCCAGCGTTGCTCCACTGAGCCGATACGAAGCGCCTCCTGGGTGAAGTGTGAGGAAAAAGCAATTGCTTGAGGAAACGATCAGGAAACAAGGGGAATGATAGATCATCGGGAGGCTTCGTGCTCGATAAGTGCCAAGGAGCTACAGCTCCCTTGGTCCTACCGCCGGGGAGAAGCCGAGAGTGCCGTGACCGCGCTCGGCACAGGCCGCTGCTGGGCAGGGCGATGCCCCCGCGGGTGCTGCCAACAGGCGCCCGGGCCCGCCTGGGTGACCCTGAGCACGTGGGGGTCACAGCAGAGCGGGTCCCGCTGCACAGCTCGCAGGACGCGCAGCCTCTGCCCTGGCTCTCCCTGCGCACCTTCATTCATAGCAGAAGCCATCAGTTACTACGAACGGACAGCGGCCCTGCAGAAAGGGCTGTTTCCCTTCCTGCAGGAAGCCGGTACCTGGCGGTGGTAAGAAACGAAAGATGGCAGTTGCTGTTTCAGGCTTTTGAAATACTCAGAAAGGCCTCCGGGAGAAAAATAAAGGCTTTGCTCCGGCAGAAACAGGTACGCTCGACGGGAGTAACTCGAATGGGTTCTGCTGGCGTCAGGAGGGGTGCTGCAGGCCGCGGGGGCTGCACAGACCCCGCCAGCCCTTGCAGCCCCCCTGCAGTGGCTTTACACAGACCACTGCAGGATGAATTACACGAAAAGAGCAGGAACGTGGGTTTTAGAAACCCTTTAAAATACAATAATTCAAGATCGCGTTTGTCACTAGCTCACAACAAAGGAAAAAGAACCTGGTTTTTTAATTGTCATATAGAGGCATTCCATTAAAAAAAAGCAAACAAAAAAACCCACCACACACGAAAAATAATCACCAACATGGCTACTGCGTGACTTGGTAATTAAATATTGTTGGTGTGTGGAGAGCTGCGAGCAGATTGCTTGTTTGCTCCGCGTCCCCGGCTCTAAAGCTCTGCGCTGGCAGACAAGTGCTGGGTACCTAACTCTGCTGAAGGATTGTCCTGTTCCTGCTGCCGCCTTCTAGCTAGGTCTCCAGTTCCTGGGGTAGGGACCCCACCCCTATCCAGCACCTCCCTGGTGTGCTGCGGACAGGAAAAGAGCCTTTTGGGCTTTGCCTGGGATGCAGTGAAAAACTCAATGGCCGAAGTTATTCAGCAGGCATTGTTATTTTGCGGCGCCAGACGCACAGGGGGTCACTCCTCCAAACGTGTGTGCCCGTGCAAGCTGGGTACACGGTTTACGTGCACACTAAACATACAGATTCATTCTGTTTCTTAGAAAGGACAGTCTTACGCTGATGGGCTCCTGGAATTCATTTACATAGTCTGAGCATGCGTAATAAAATTAGGGCTAGGGTCTCTTCTCCCCTCGGGGGTCTTTCGTGACCTCTGGTGGCCATTTACTTCCTCTTCTCTTCTTCATCACTGTGTTCTTTTAGTGACCTAAAGCCTAAAATCCTTATTCTTGACGGTTCTTGTCTGTTCAGGATTCTCGGGTGCCTCAAGATGTCTTGTTGTCCCTGGAGATAAACACTGTCTCCAAGGTTATGAATTTCAGTCTGACCCTGCTATACAACTACCGATCTATTGCTGCTTGTTCAAAGATTAGCAAGACTCTACCAGACGTCCTGTCTCCTGCTTTCACCTTATTCTGCTCCTGGCTTTTGAGACAGTCTGGAAACATGAGGAAGCTGAGACAAGTCTCTTCAGCACCCAAGAATTACCTTTCTTCCCCACGTGCCTTCATGCTTTCCTCTGTTTCCGGAGACACTTCTTAACCCAGCTGCATTTAACTTCCTCTTCCAACCCCATCTTCCCCAAAAGGCTCTTTGCATTTCTCGTGCACTTCAAAAATCCCCACGTTTCCCACCGTGCTTGTCCTGCAAGATTGTCCTTCAGGTTTGTGGGTGGGTTTTGTTGGTCTGTTGGTTTTTCTGTATGTATATCTACATTAGTAGCAGGCACCTCTCATACACCTCAACAAACAACAAGGAAGCTCTTTTTCAAAACCTGAGTTTCCTGGAAGCACGATGTTGAGGTATCTCACTGAGATCTGCTAGAGCCATCTGAGTCTGTGACTTTCTGGTCTAGGCTTCAGAGGTCCCACCCAGATGACCTTCCTGTGCCTAATCACACCTGAGTTGACAAACAAGCCCTTCCTTGGTTAGCAGCTTGGTGCCCTACAGGCATCCCCTTAGCGCCTTGGCGCATGCTGCTTCTGATGGCTTCTCCTTATGTTTCTGCTCACCAGTGGGAAAGACCAGAACTGGCACCAGCTCCACGGGATTAAGATTCATCCCCATTCTTGCAAAACAGCTTTGCCCCAAGTGTTAGGCAGTAAAGGGAAGGTGGAGCTGAAGGGACACTGAGGTGACAGGACATGACCAAGGACCCTTCTGAGGCATCTCTGCTTAAGCCCAGCAGCTGGAGGAACCTGAGGTGCATTTGCCACCCTGCATCCTGAGGTAGTGAAAGGCACGCGGCTCGCTGGCTGCTGATGTGTGCGGCAGGAGACCGATGGGCACCTGGCAGTGGTGGGAAGGGTTCTACCATACCCACAGTGCACAATGTGGAGCACTGCGAGGGGGAATAAATACAGGACAGCTCAAGCACTACCCCACTGGCATCCTGCTGCCAGCACACACAGCACGTCTCTGCAGCGAGGTCTGCTGTAGGCAGATCTCCAGAGCTGCGGTCACTGCACAGCCTGGACCCACAGTGCTTACTTTAAATGTTTCTAGATCTCACCTGGTCTCTGTATCCCATAATCAAGGCAGGAAATGACTTTGGGCTAGACCTGTCCCATCATTCCATGATAGTGGAGCCCCTCTATGAGCAGCCCCTCGTTTTGGCTTGGATTGCGAATGTTCGCTGCAGAACGAATGATACACACCAACACAGGGTCACCTGCAGAGGCAAAAGAATGGGTACATCCAGCACACAGAGACAGCTGCTTGAGCTGCTTCTTTGTCCACAAACAGAACAGAGAAATGCATTTGAGATGATGACAGTCAAAATTGTGGTTATATTTACATGCATTTTCATATGACAATATTTTATACAGAAAACGTAGGTAGATTCATGACCAGCGTTAGCTTTTCCCAAACTTAAATATTATACAATGACATGAACAAAATAATTTCTCCTCTAATGCCGGTACAATGCTCACTTGGAGAGAAGGAAGGGAGGCCTGTTGCACTGCAGTGACAATCGTGTATGATCAGGGATTTTGTTAAACTGAGTGTGGTGAGAAAGAGAGATGCGGGCAACCGGTTACAGATGTGATCAGTGGGGTGGAGGTACCCAGCAGTCATCCTCTCCTTCTCAGCTGCGAGTAGATGGAGAGGTGGAGCCACCAGGTTGGACCTCGACTGTGCTGGGGGCTGTTCTGGTTCATGAAGGGGCACAGCTGCCAAGGAGCTCTTGTCAGAGGGGACATTCCCCCCAGGCAGCAGGGTCAGCTCTGTGGGGACCATCTGCATTAAAAATACTGTGGCCACTGGAGGCCCTCCTTGGGCAGCACGTGCTCAAGTGCTCCTACTCCACAGGCTCCCTCTGCACAGACGTGTTTCATTTGTAGATAGTGCCCTGCCTCTCTGAAAATCAGCTCAGCCTGCCAGAGCTCTGCTTGCCCTGCCTAGCATGCAATGTCCCTCACTGGAGTATGGAACATCTTTCCAAAACTGCTGTGATGCAAATACCTGAGTGCTACAGGAGCTCTTCCCACTCCACCTGATTCTCTGCAAAAGACTACCAAATCCTATCCAGGCTGGTGTGAACAAGGCAGGCTCCAGCCCACCTCAGAGGCTGGACACTGAATGGGACACTGGGAGGAACAAAATGTCAGAGCCGAGGGGCTGGAGGATCCTCATCCCCCAGCTGCAGGACAGCAGTGCTGACTTCTGCCCTGTCCCTGCTTTTGGTTTTTCCATGCGGCGATCAGAGCTTGACATGCATGGGTGAGCAGCGGTACCGAAGCTGGAGAAGCACTGCCTGTTACCTGTGCTCACAAACAGCACCCAGCCTTCCTGAGACACACCAATAAACAGGGCTAGCACCCCGTGGCACAGCCCACCTCCAGCTTATCCCCGTGTAAAAACCTGGATATGTTAACGGGGAGGAATGCAAACGTGGGTAGGGACAAGCTGATCATGCTCCAGATCATAACAGTCACTTTTGGCAAAGGTGTCTTCTTCCTTTATTTATTTATTTTTAGTTTCTTCAAAAAATGTCTCTTTTTTTTTTCACCCACTTTCTATTTTGTATTTTGTGCTCTGAGCTCCTCACTGACACTTCCCTGTAAAATTTTCAGGACAAACTGTGCTTCAGAGCTGCAACAGCCAGGCTGAATCAATGCAGGTACCCTACACACACGCATCTCCAGAGTACGGCCCTTTATTCCACATCTATCTCACCTATACAGAAGGAAACATCAGGTATTTCTTGGTAAATTCATCAGATCTCACCGCAACAGATGGACTCAAAGCACCAGAGACATCGGGCCAATTAACACATGAAAGGTTTCCATATCAAATGCCTCTGTGCTACACTGATGCTGTTTTTAAACAGAGAAAATGGGAAATCATTCAAAATATCTTATCTTAGCCATGACCTAGGGGCCTAAGTCCCATCTTCCAATTATTTTAAATTTTCATTTCTTTGCAACATAGGCCATGATCCAGCAGAGCACTTAGGAACATGCTTTATTATAAGATTCTGAACAATTGCTATGAAATTGTACCCTGGGGTGTGTAAGTGCCCTTTTGAATCAAAACCAGAGCCTCTAACACCCAAATGAATACACTTTCCAGCACCAGAAGTGAGTTGGTGAAGCCAGTTAATAAGGATTAATTTTCTCTTCCAACGTGTTCTGTGATACTCCATGCAAAGAACTGAAGCGACGATGACTTGACCACTTATTTTGCAGCTGAGCACAGTAAAGCTTCGTGCCCGAGGGATCGGTCACTGCTGCACCATACCAGTAAACCCCACGTTTCCACCAGTGACCTTCAACTCACAAAACTGCATCCTTCCTTCCCTTCCTGGGAAACCTGAAGAGGTCTGCTCCAGGATGCATCAAGTTTTATGAATGCTCCAACTTCGGGCTGACCAACTCCAATGCTGAATGACAGAAACATAAATAAATAGATTTGATGTCCCTGTGATGAACAACATCTCCTCTGGCCCTAGGGGCAGCGTGGTGGCATTGAAGACACCCTCCCAAAGACAAGGCTGTACTTCTCCCATCTCTCAGCTGAAGCCACCGATGCGTTTGTAACAGAAAATACCATTGATGTTCCTGTCTGTTGGGCAGCTGCTTGTGCTCTCCTCATGGGTGGCTGCGCTTCAGCAGAGCGTAAAAGCATCTCCGTCTTCCTCGGCGCAACACGCAAGGCTGCACGTGAGACCCTTTGAGATCCTCAGCTGGCAGGTGGCAGGAACAATCTGTCTGCTGTAGTGTCCTGACCGCCCCAAAACAACCTGCACACTCCCCGGGTGTTAGAAGATGCTTTACCAAGAGATGGGCATTATGTGGTCCCTCAGGAGGAAGGCTGGGGGTGACTGGTATAGTCATCAAATGAAAGACCAAGACAACCGTAAGCAGACATACATATATAATATGTACAGTGGCCATGGATGCATTTGCACCATGAAGGAAATCATCAAATTTTAGACTGCAGAAATTGGTCGCATTCCAGAATTTTTCAGTGCCAGGTGTTTCTGTCTAACCTGCTAGTAAAAAGAGAAGGAAATGTCCAGATGTGGGTTGAGTGAAGTGGTGCAGCTGTCAGATGTGGTGTTAGTTCTTCACTCTACTTCAGGTAAGAAATGCAGAAGTATTCTTACATTTTGCACTACATGCTGCAGATGGAAAATGATCTCAGTAGCATTTGTTTGGGTTTTTTACCTTTTCTCTCAATCTCTTCAGCTTTTCCAGTAAAGCCACCAGTATCAAAACTATGGAGCTGAAGTACAGGCAGAAGTGCCCAAGCTCTCTGTAGAGATTATACGATTCAGGTTTCCGGAGCAGACTGAGATAAGGCATTATAAGGAGAGGTCTAAACCTACCTAAATGCTCTTCGTGTTGTTCTTGGTCCATGGTCTATGGATCTGTACAAGTCTGTGGATTTTTACAAGTGTGTGGAGAACTGCTAAGATACGTTCAAAAAGAATCTAGGAAAATGAAGCCCACTTACTAAGCTTACGTTCACCGTGGAGGAAGCTGAACCTCTGTAAAAAAAATTACTGGGGGGTCCACAAGTTGTTAGAAGTTGAAAAACATTGCTCCAGTTACAAAATCTGGCTGCCAGTGAGGCTGTGCAGGGACTAAATCCAAAATATTTACTCCCAAAATCCAAGGTACGCAGTGATGTGAGAAAAGGAACCGACACAGAAGGCAGCACACTGGTAAAAATCAGCCAGCCCATACGGAGCATTAAGGGACGTTCCAGCTACAGACCAGAATCCCTGATATTGCCCAATAATCCCCGGTATTCCAGCTACAGGCACCTACAAGCACTCTAAGAGGCTGTATTAATTAGTGGCTTACACAAGAGGTAAAGAAAGAACTTGAGGAAGACAGGGAGATGAAGATGACAGTGCCATCAGCAGCTGGTTCTTCCTTTGCTAATGTTCCTCCTCACTAGAATTAAGATGCTGGCTAGAATTGGGCTTTTGAAAAGACTGAAATTATCAGCAAGACTCTGCCCAAAGAGAAGTGTGTTCCCCGCATTCCTGCGATGAGGACTGGGCTGCCTGCAGTTCAAATAACTGAAAAGAAAAAAAATCAGAGAGCTGTATGTTTGTGCTGCTAACCACTCGGGTGTCGTCCTGGGGGGGAATGCAGAAAGTCTACTCAGAAGTGTGTACGTGGGGCTCCTGCCCTGGGCATGTAGAAGGGGCCATTTCAGAACATGCACGTCATTTGAGTTGATTTGTCTAAGCCTGAACACCTCACCTGGGAGGTTCTACAATATTGTGGCTCCAGCAGCATCCATGCTTCTGGGGTCCTTCAAGCCAATGATAAAACTGTTGGTTCTTCTGGCTCCGTGAACTAGGGAGACCACTTTGACTTTATCCACTTGATGGCCCCTGGCTACAAGAAATTCAATATCTTCTTCAGGAAACTCACCTGTAAGGATTTTAAAAGAGCAGTTTGTAACTGAAACCACTGTTGCCATTGACACAAAGCTCTGCTCTAACCCTGTTGGGATCTGCAGTGTGAAGGAAACAGCTGGCAGCCTCTTCAGGTGTCCCAGCAGTGTGAGCTGAGCAGCTGAGAAGACCAGCACACACTGCTCTGAGCAGGGCTCTCAGCAGCAAAGGCTGTTCAGAGCTGGGCAGTGCTTGGTGCGGTGGGGAAACAAGAGGATCCAGAAGATCCTCTTTGGCAAAGACACCTCTTGTAGTTATTCCTGTTACAGAACACAAGGCTCTTAAGAGCTCAGGTACAAATAACAGCATTAACAGCTATTGGCCAAAACAAGATGCAAGGCAGCGCAAAACAAATCATTGTAAAACAAGGGGCCAAATGGTAAAGGTTGTGATAAGCCTTCTGACTTCCCCCTCACGTACTTCCGAGCCTTCCAGCCATCTACCTCAGGCTGTTTGCTCTTCTGCTTTTATTTTGTTTGTTTGATGTTATTTCTGGGTGAATAAAAGTGCCTGAGGATACGAAGCTGGGGATGCAGCTGGACAAACCGACAGGACGAACAGGCACACAGCACCTCCAGTGTTATCTGAGCTAACACGCTGCAGATATGGCTTAACATAGATCTTGCTGATGTCAAGTGTCCAAACCCACAAATTAGGACCTTTTGAATTTTGGGGTTTGTTTTAATTCCATTTTAGTTTCCAAGTCTGCAGGTCACACTCAACATGCATGTTCAGATTTTCCTCCCAAATGAGAAGACCTAGAGTCTTTGGTTATTTTGTGTGACAGGAGAACCGAATTTCACTTATGGCTCGCTCTGGTAAGGGATGGGGCTTTGTGGAAGGCACGGAACAGACCAACACTTGTACTACCAAGGACAAGAGCTGGCAGCAAAATCTCCAGAGCACCAGCAGCCATGCTGCATTTCCAGGACTGTCAAACTACAAGCCTTGCCACAACCCTTGTCTTCTCCCCAGGTGGTAGAGTCAAGGGATATGGACTGGAAAGTGAAAGAATATAATTTATGGCAGTGTAGGAATAATAAAGTGCAGGAAGATCTGTTAGCTTTCAGGCCCCATCTGGGTGAAGCTGTGGTGGCAATCTTGTTTATGTGGACACCTTCAATGGGCATCACATCGCCAAAAGGTTTTAGGGACAGGACAAGGCTGGTACCAGGAGGTGAGCTGGGACACAGGGAGGGGTGGGGAAAAGCATGTGAGAGAGTTTGAGCAGGTGATGTTGGAGGGGCCAAGGACCATTCCCAAGAAAAGAGGGAGAGGACATGGCTCCACAAGGGCTCCAAGTTTTGAAGAAGCTAGGTAACTCTCCACAGCTCCTGAGGACCCTCGAACATGGTGAGCTGTGCACTGGGCCGTCACACTTTCACAGCAAGGTGCTAAGCTAATCCTGCCCCTTGCTAAACATGTTAGATTTGCAGGCTGTACCATACCCAGTGTCCATACTCACTGTCAACCTGCAAGGTGTTGGACTGAAGCTGTGGGTGAAGTCGACCAAGTGACAAACTTTCACTCAGATTCTTGTTAAATGTTAAAACATTTACCAAAACCTGCAAGAAAATAAAAGATCCTCTGTAATAATAAAAAAAAAAAAAGTAAGGAGAATAGGAGAAGCATTCCTGAGCATCCTCCTAATTGGCAGCTCCAACATCTGCAGATGCAGCAGGCCAGGAAGATTTTGAACCGCTTACCAAACTGCATGAATTAACACAGAGTTCTGCACATCTGAAGAGGCCCTTGAAATATGGCCTGTATATTGTTGGTGGAAAAGTGATACCTTTTCGAGATTGCACAGGCTTTTTGTCACATAGTTCCTGCTTATTTGGGAGAGTTGTTTGTCTGGAACATGATGTAATTTCTAAATAGGTGTTTGTTACAACCAAAAGCTCAGCATGTGACTTCTCCAAACAAAGCGTTAGGGTGCAATGGTTGGCTTTAGTTTTGCTCTGAATAATGTCTTCCAAAAGGTAAGAAAAACAGGAGCCATTCTTCTTATGCCTTTCTGTTCAGCAATGCACTGCTTTTGTTCATAGAGTTGAGCTTTTGGCAATTACTTCACCTCAATACAAATCACAGATTAGGGGGAGCTGCCCAATTCATAGCAAGTGCTGAGCAGGGAGGAATTCAATCAGGAATGCACTAAAAGGAGCTTTTCATAGGAAAAAGAGCTAAAGGGCTGCCAGTCTCCTGCAATTCTCTGAATACAAAATGCTCCTTTTTTTCCCCCCCCAATGAACCTTAAGACGAGATTTGAACAGGCATCAGTTTTTGCAAAGATTCTCTACAATTACAAGTGGTGCCACCAGGAAAGGTGGGGAACTGGTGATATTAAAGACTGAACTGGTAATCCTGTGGTCACCAGTTTCAATACAGCCTGGAACATTCATAAGGGAAAGCCTATACTACAGGAGGAGACCCTAGAGCTGCTCTGAGAGGGCAGGTGCCGGGACGCAGCGCTGACCTGAATGACGCTGCTCAAGGCTTTGTCCCCGTTGTTAGCTCCCAGACATAGGTATGTCCCACACATCCCCTCAGATGGTCTCACAATGGTGGGCAACAGGAAAGACAGGGGCCGTTTCCGAGGCTGAATGAGATTTTGCTGCAGTTGAAGAAAAGACATACCAAAAAATTTCAACAAGCCTATCAGCGCTTTGCTGGTGCTCAAGTTGCACAAGTTAACTTCTTACTCGTTATGCTTCAGCCACCAATTGCACTTGTGTAGTTCCACAAGGCTGTCGGCCTCGCTGCTATAATAATGCTCTCTGATGGTAACAGGATCCATCCCATCATTTGCAGAGGGTGTACAGAGCCATTCACCAACTTCTAAAGTACCAACCCAGCAAAGGGGGGTGGTTTTACAATACACGGCAGGAAGAAATAACAAGGCAGCACTGGAAGGCACCAATACTGGTCTGCAATTGTTTCTTTCTAAGACCTTAAGATTTTTTTTCTGCTATCTGTTAAAGCTGCAGAGCAGCAATTCATAGTCCACAGAAAAGGACAGTTGCTTTAAAGTGCATCTGGACTGCAGGGAAAATAGATGGCTAAGTTGTGCGGCATCGTTTGATAAAACTGCATGATAACAATAACTGGTACACGTGAAGCCTTCTATTTACCCTGTTTCAGTGGCTTATATAGTGAAATAACAGGAGCTTTCTACAGACTGTTGTCTCTGTTATTAATAAGGCATCAAGAAGCCTCCCTGCTGTGGTGATGAGAAAAAAACTGGGAAAAAAAAAAGCCAAAACTGGTGCAGGCAGCTCAGTAAAGAATCTGTCATTACCGGTCTGGGAATGGAGTGATTCATTGTTGTATTTTGCCAGAAGTCCAACATTTGGCTGTTCAGGAGGACTCCAGAGGGCGTTATTATTCCACTACCAAAGGGTCGATTCAAAGAACTGAAAAGAAACATGAAGAAATCTCATAAAAATCCTCCCAGGTTTCGTACGCCTCAAGGCTTTCAAGGCTCCAGTTTTCTGTCCCATCTTGGCTTGAGAGAGAGTCTTTGGCAGTTCTTTAGGGCTGGCTAGACGTGAGGACTGAAAAGTCTCCATGTACTTAAGAGCAGGAACCATATGGGCAATAGCAGCTGTCCCTCCCTGTGTTTAAGGATTCCCCGTGAGGCGACAGATCTGTCTCCATGCCCCCATCAGTCCTCAAATGTGGCCATCACATCTTCTCCAGGGAGCAGAATCAGGCCAATGCAAACATGCTTAACTGTGAGAGGGCTGTGGGATTGCACAGGGCAGAGCGGCACCAGCTCACACATCTCCACCCCATCTTCCCCATTTCTCCTGTTGCAGGACTAACTGGGAGAGAGCAGCCCAGCTGCTCCAGGTCTGGTTCCATCCTGTCCCGTTGAACCTACTTTCTTCTCCCTGTTTCCACCCTGCGAGTGCATTATGGAGGGAAGTAAATCCTTTACCTTACAACCGCAACAATGAAGTCATCGGGTCCCATGACAAGGACCTGGCTAGCAGCAGGCCCGCTCTCCATGGAGAAATGAGGCACGCGGAGATCAGAGAAGGACTGGGAGTCATTAATCAGCTGGCGCAGGGAATTAGCTTCTGATTTACTTCAGCAATGAAGGAAGGAAAGAAAGCCATGAGCCTAGGAAGCTGAGCATCTCTTGGACTCCCTGTGGGGGTCCATCTACACAGCTACTGGCAGTGACTTCCTAAGGGGCCTGGCACTGAGGACAGGTTGCTCCTTCAGTTCACCCAATGGAAGGAAACAAGATGGCTCAGTCTGCACAGAAAGGCAAAGCCATGAACCTCCCAGTGGTAAAATCAGCCCTGATGGACAAGGGGTGGCACCAACCAGCTGAACACCCATCCTCTAGGAGGAGGGCAAGTCAGGGCCAGCTCTGGCCACCAGCCGTGGCTAGCCTCTGAGGTGGGGGACTGGGCTGGAACCCCCAGCCTGGCCTCTCCCACATGTCTGGGTGTACTGCACTGAGCCCCATGTTGGGGAAGGGAGAGCCAGAAACTGCGTGTGTGGTCATGACCACACGGAAGGGAGTTTGACCTGCTGAGAAGGAATATTTAGAGGGGTGAGACAGTGAATCCTCAAGATCAAGCTGGCTCCAGGAAACCTCAGTGTGAAGACATCCCACAACCCATGCCCAGAGCCCCATGGTATCAGCTGTAATCCTTGTGGAAGAGTGAGCCCTAGGAGGACCTCAAGGACTGGCCTTTCCTCAGTAAAACAGAGGTAGAAAAACCTCAGGTTTCCCTGTTCACTGAAAAGAGAACATCTAAGAACGATATCCAAACCACAGATCTTACAGTTGTCACTGTGCCCGTCAGCCTCAGACCTACCTCACCATGCCTTCTGCAGCGTGAGTGACGGACACATCATCAGATGGGTCTCCCAGGTTGCCAGCTAGACTCAGGGCTATTTTTAATGTCTATATTGAATTATAAAAAAAATAAAATAAAAAAAAAACCAAAACAAAACACAAAAACAAAGGGGGAAAAAGAAGAAAAGGGAGAACAGCAAACACTTAGGCAGCCCTGGAAATACAACTACACAGGAAGCGGTATCTGGTCCCCTGGCATGTTGACTAAAACCTATGAAAAAAAACATCTAAAGCCTGCTCCTGAGCATACCTTAGCTGAAAGGGCTGCCACACATGAATCAGTTTGGAACAAGCCTGGCAGGAGCTGACCAGTCCAGCTCGGTGGTTCAGCTCCATCACCAGCTGGCAGACAGAGTCACCAGGATGCCACTTACTTAGTATTCCCATTCCTATGTGGTCTCCACAAAAGCAGAGATTGAATTGAATCCCAATGGGACAAAGGCTGCTGGGCTTGCTGTTGCCTCGATGGCAGCTCCACTGACACAGCACCACTGCCAAGCAGAAATGAGCTACTCTGCTCACCAGCTGCTACCCCTGTTCCCAGATGTAAGTCATCCAAAGCGTCTGAACAGAAAGCGTTAGTCCCAGCGCACTTAAGGGAACGATGGTGTAAAAAGAGAAAGGGATCTGGTTTCTCGTATGTGCAGAATCCTGCCTAGGCCAGCCCATCAAAAATGGGAAGATGCAATTTCAAAAGACACCATTTACCCAGCCCTGGTTTTCCAGCGTGGAGCCAGAGGACAGCTGTACAGAGAAATGGGCTCTTCACTCAAGCCAGCCTGTGCCCAGCACAAACACTCTAGGCTTTCAGCTTGCAGGGCACGCCACTTTCACTCAGCATTCAAGACAGTACATTACCCTGCAGCTAGACGTGACTTCTGGTTTGATACATGTCATGCATCAACAACTTCTCAGGTGTCATCATTTATCTATCTTCTGATGTACAGTGTAGAACATGATTTAACTTCTGGAGAAAGTGACATTTCCATGAGACATTGTCCTGACCAACACACCACACCTCCATACGGAGGATGTAAAAGAGGCTTGGTGGTCACTGAAACAAGGAGACCACATCCACCCTGCAGGCAAAGGTTAAGGACACCTTGGTCATGGCTGTCCCAGGGCTGGACTACCTGGTGCTGACCTAGCACTGAATCTCAGCCACATGTTCAGACGTGTGATACCAAATAATCGGGGTTGCAAGTCTTCTGAAGTGACTGCTTCATATCTGGAGGTTGTTATTCCTCGTCTGGGACATGACAACCAATGGGTGAAACTCCCAGCCTAGTGCAAATGCAGAGCAAATAGATTCATCCAAAGTTTCCTGAAGACAGCTCAAAAATAACTAGGGTGAGTCAACGTCCTCTGCCTCTGCAGAGACCTAGCAGTGTGTAACACCTCCAGCTGTGGCACTTCTGATGAAAGGTGGTAACTTCCCAGCTCACACTGTCCTGTCTGCTACAAGGACATGGTTACATCCTTCCTTAAAATGCCCAACTTGTAAAACCCAGCTGTGGATCTATCAAGCATCTAAGATCATAACTCTGCTTACAAAGCAGGAAAGGGAGCCCTTGCTTGACTTTGTGGGAAGCTGCAATATTTTGGTAGCCCTAAATACTGGAAATATCATGAACTGGACTACTGGGATCATGAGGTGGGCTAAAATGTAAATATTTCAAAAACATACAAAGTGTTGGGTCACTTTTCCTTTTCATTGCCATGTGTAGGTTTTTGTTTGCAGCATCATGTAGCTGACTCTCCTTGCAGTGCCCTGGCAGTGCTCTGGTATGGCCAGGGTCACTGGAGAGTAAGAGATGGGAGCACCCTCAGCAGCTGTGGTGTCATTCTGAAGAGACGATTGCATGCAAGAGATGGGCAACAGCCACAGCTTGCTCTTCTGAAAAAGCTCAGCCTAAGCAGGAAACAGCTCCAGCATCTGCACCTACCTGAGGCAGAAACACAGCTCAAATTTACACCTTAGCAGTCTATTTGCACATTTTCTACAGGGAATTACCTACTAACATTTTCTACAACCAAGCCATGAATTATTCTCTAGCAGCACAACAAATTCAGCCAAGTATCGAACCTCCTCTTACCTCTGCCATCCAGTGCAAGATATTCCCCCTGGGTACCTGACTTGTGATGTTAAAGCCCTCAAGGATGTTCAGGGCTGTGATCAGTGCAGGACCTGCATGTGGAGGTGGGGGACTGAAAACAAGGTGACCTGTGAAGGGAAGAAGAGAGGAATTAAGTTGTTTTTGTCAGATACTGTCCAGTTATAATACCTGCCCACAGGCTGCTGGCCTTGAGGAGAGGGAAAGCTTTCCAGATTTGAGGGGAAATAATGGAAAGCAATATCATTTGAAAAGGATTCCCCAAAACATTCCTGTTTTATCTTTGTGTTTCTTTTTCAGTTTTTCTCCCTTATAGATGAACTTTAGGAACTGTCTTCAGAGGCAGGCACTAGCCCATGGTCCAGCTTCTATCTAGACATGGTACAGATATGTGATCATGTCACATCTTTACATTCCAACGCTACCAAATTACCGTTGATCATTATCCAGGAAAAAACCAGCCCATTTCTAAGTGCTGCCAACCTCCTGCACTGCCTACGCTGCTTCACTGCCAGTTGGCAAGAGCAGGAAACTCCCCTGGAGAGCTTTGCTGCAGACACCTCAGTGTGGCTTTGGCTTCAGCTCTTGTTAAATACTGTTGCCAGCTCTCGCCAGGTGAAGCGAACGTTTCAGTGGCGTGGCATGGCAAGGGCCAGGCCTTTACCTCGGTAGACGGTCTGGACGGGGCTCTCCACCGTGACACTGTAATTGCGGAAGTCTTCCTCCACCAAGACTCCTCCGTAGCTGTGGACCTGTCCAGGAGAGAAAAGCAGTGCACGCTGAGGAAAACGGGTCAAGGCTTTCTGTGCTCCTCGTGCTGGCCCAAGTGAACATCCACCACACTGTCAAATAAACACCACTGAGATTCCTGAGTCAGGTGCTGGGTTTCCCCTGGAAATCTGCGCTTTCAGGGCCTTGGTAGCCTAACTCACCAGTCACCACTGCAGCTCACTTCAAAAAGCTCACCCACCCCATGGGTGCTCTGAATGGCACTGCCTCACAGCCTTCTCGCCCCTGGGTGGCAACCATGAGTATCTTAAAGGTTATGAAGCATCTGAATACTGCCAGGAGAAAAGAGAGATATAGATTCAGGAGAGAAGGAACATGGGTGTAGCAGGTCACCATCACTAGAAATCTTTAGGATGCAATTCCCACCTTATTTTTAATTATTTCAGGTGATAGTGGCTCTGCTAGATCTTTCTGTAAGGCTACAGCAGAGAAGGCTCTTACAGAAGGCTCCTAAGAGCTACAGTTCACTGGGCTTGATAACTTTCATGAAGACAGTAAAGATGTGCAATTCCCTCTACTGCAAGTCTTATGTGGCTGAGTCATGGTGGAGATGAAGTAGGACCATCATAACTGCACTCTGCTGATCTTAAAACCCCCTGGAGCAAGTAATAGTCAGCATACAGGTGCTGTGTCCTCATGGGCCAACACTTTCCTTCCCCTGAGAAACCACACCAGCTGGTGAGAGGCTCTGCTGGGGTGTGTTGCTGCTATGTGACCTCGGGACTTCCATTCAAAAACGAATACCCTGATTTCTGAACTAGCTGGCTAATTTGGCAATAAAACTCATTCTCTGACAGAAAAGGATGAATCACTGGAGCAGGAAAGCTCCAGTTGTGGGGGGGCAACATGTCAAACTACCCCAAAGCTGCGAAAGAAGAGGTATCCTCTGCATGGGATCCCTGCCCCCTTCCCACAGCAGTCCCGGAGACAGGCCAGGTTGAACCCAATGGCTGAGATGAGTGGGCAGGTGCCTGTGCCAGGAGCTGGCTCCCCGGGGCACTGCAGCGGGGAGTGGGGCAAGAGCAGCCTGAGGGCACAGGGAGGGGAGGAGCCTGGGGCAGCCACACACTGCAGACACCATCTCAGCTTCCCTAGAGAGCACTTCTTTGTACCTGTGCCTGCTCACCACAGGATGGAAACAAAGGCTGGGGTGTGCTGGAGCTTTGCTTGGATTTCAGCACACTGATGCCCTCCCTTTGCTGCAATAAACACTGCGGGAAGCCAGCACCTTGCTCTGCTCTGCAGCCAGAGCTGGAGTTGAGCCCTTGATCCCAGAGCACAGCTGGGTCTTCAGTGCTGTAACCCTGGGCCTTGCTCCTCCATGGAGTTTGTGCTTCCCTGTGGCAGCTCTCAGGTCAGGGGAAGGGGGTGATAAAGCTGGGGTTTAGCTGTGGAGATGCACAACCTTGGGACCTTTCCTGTTCCTTGTTCTGCACTTCAGCTGTGGTCCAAGTGAACCATAGGTTTCCAAAAGCAGAGCTCACAGATGTCTAAGGCTTGAGCTGAAGGAACCCATTCCAGATTCCTGATGACATGTTGAAGGTGACTTGAACCATGGTGGTAGGGAAAAATGGTGCCACAAACCAGCCTAACTGCAGCTACACAGGTATGAAAGATTTGGGGTTTGGTTTTGTTTTTTGTTTCTTGTGGTTTTTTTACTAGAATGTACTAGAATTACTTCATTTGATGTTGCAATTTTTATCCAGAGCACCTCTAACAGCAAGAGTTAAACTCTGGGGCAACCCTAAGAGGGACCAAGACTGTCTGATCATCTGCTCACAAGGCTCAGTTTTATTTTTAAAACACCTTCCTGGAGTCTCTATCTTATAGTCCCATTAGCAACAAAAATTTGCTTCTCAGCAATAGGGCACCTCTTGTTCTGGGGAACAAGGGGATGTCACTAATAGTGACACAGCCCACAGGGGGTCCTGAAACTGAGATTATTTTTTTTCCTTCAGAAAACCAGTGTGTCCTGGATATAGAAGAAATGGAGGTTTCACTTCTGTAGGCTGTGGAAGTGATCTGTGAGTCACTTACACCACTGCAGACACAGAAAGAAAAAAGGAGGCTCCGTGCATTTGTCCCCGTCATTGTGCTGACACTTGTCTATGGCTTATCTTCAGCTTGTCACCTTAAGCAGGTGGCATGACAGCTGGCATCCCTAGCCTGGGCTTTGCCATGCAGCCTGGGGCAGAGACAGGGACGGACGTGGCTCACCTCAGAGATTATCTCCTGGGTCAAGTTTCCAGTGTAGAAAGCTGCCACCCCTTCTGCCCCCAGCAGCTCCAGGACAGCCGCGAGGTCCAGGCGCCTGACGAACATGCCAGGCAGCAAGGGCTGCCCGCCCGGCAGGAAGATGTCCCGAAATTTGTCAGAGTAGCTCAGGTCCTTCAGTTCACTTATGGCTTTGGCTGCGGGCAAGAAGGGGAGGGACATCCAGAAAAGCCAGGGTGCAGAAACACACATGTGCCCAAGGGGGATGTTGGAGACTTGCTGCTGCCTCTTGCCCTATATCAAAACTAGAGGGAGGCCAGATCATACATCCATTAGAACTGGGAAGGGAACTCAAAGAAAACCCAGTGCCCTTCCCTGGCTGGCGGGCTGCTCTGACCTGTCCCTGGCCAGCCCTGGGAAAGGGCTCAAGTTCTGCTGCCACCACGTCCTCCCCTTGCAGACCACGGCTCACGCGTTGCTCAGCTCCCAACACCATCCATCTCCAGGTCCAAAGCGCCTTAATTTCCCAGGAATAACCATCTACATCCCCAGCTGCCCCGCAGCCCAGCACAGTGGCTGGTACGCTCCTCCTGGCTGAGCAGCCAGCCTTGGCTCCCCAGCAGGTACTCACCCAAATCATGTGTGACATTGAATCCTTCCTGGGCAACACTGGCTGCGAGGCCCAGCAACTTGGACCATGGGAGTCTGCCAAAGGAGAATGGAGAAGGAGAAACGTGCTTGGAGGGGTGCAGCAGGGCAGGGTGGTGGGGAGTGAGTGCAGGGCTCGACTCTGTGGTCAGGGACCTCCTGAAAGACCAGGCTGTGGGGCCAGCGGTGGCCAAAAGGAGCACTGAGTTTTCAGTGGGTTGTTTCTTTTTAGCAGGATCATCTCAGTGCTCCATGATGGGCACCAGAGAGGAATGTCAGTGCAAGGACAGAGGAAGGGGCATCTCAGGAGCAAAATCTTAAGCCAAGTTCTGTCCCAGTCATTTAGATTCCAGCAAGTCATTTAGATCCCCCCCTCCCTGTCCCAACAGGACATCAAGTGTGGCCACACTTCTTAAGAGTCCAGCTGAAGAGAGAATGAAAATACACAGACCTGAGTTAAAATGTTCTGCACCTCTTTCTAGGAGAACATTTATTGCCTGTCTTGTTAGACAGAATTTCGCTTTGCAGAAAACCTGACCAAGCTGAATTCTTCCTTTTGTTAAGTGAAGTACCAAGAAATGAACATAATCTTCAACACAAGCCTCCAAGTAGATAATGGTTTTGTCTGGTGGCTGAGAACGTGGCCTGATAGCAAGGGCTTGTGTGCTCCCACCTCCCCTGTGGGACCCAGCACTCAGCTTGTGCAGCATGAGAAGAGCACACCTGCATCTTACCTCCCGTGTAACTGGTGTGCCTGCTGCATTCCTTGTATCATCCCTGGCACCCCCACGAGCAGACCTGGCTGTAAAATAGGAAGGACAAAAAGGAAGAGTAGTCTCTTTCCCATGAGGACATGGGATGTGTAGTCTCTTTCCCATGAGGACATGGACGCGGTCCCCAGTTCCAAGCCAAGGAGATGCAAGTCATGTTCACATGGGAAGTGTCTGCATGGTCTTCAGGAGAGGGGAAGAGATCTGCAGCAACACACTAAACTGGGAAATACATTTTTTTTGAAAGAAAGATGCAAATTCAATCCTGGTTTCAACACATTTTGGTCAGGAGAAGTAACTCAGCAGAACAACACAGGATTGTGCTCGATCCTGGCTCCACTGCCAGAGGGACATGGCTCTTTACTCCCCAAGCCCTACAGGTTCCAGGTGTTTCAGAGCTGCCACAGAAGTATTTTCCATGGATTCCCCATGTCTGTAGGGCTTGGTATCTCCCTCCTGTTGCTTCCCTGGGCATCTCCCCCTTGGCCCAAGAGCTGCAGGGAGAGCAGAGCTGGAGACATCAACCAGCTACAGCCCTGAAGTGGTCAACTCTGCCACACTACACCGGTCCTCACCTTGGTGTCCTTCTGCAGGCCCTCCTCCAGCGGGATGCCTAAAGGAGCCACCTCACGGAAGTCGATCACCCAGCTCCTGTTCTTCCGGATGTCATGGACCAGCATCACCCCACCCCTGCAGCGAAACAGGAGTCATGGCACAGCTCTGGCTGTCCCTGCAACAGCTGCTGCCAGAAAGCCAAAAGGAACAGCGCAGGTGCCACTAGGGCCAGGGCCAGACACGGCATGACGGGCCCGTCATGGCAGCTCACCAGCCTGAAAAGTGACCCAGGGCTGGCCAGCGGTGCAGGAAAACACTGATGACCTTCCCCAGAGAGCAGTTCAGGCCAAATGAGCCAGAGCCAGTGTGGGACACAGGCCGCTCCCCTGTTCTGAGCCTGCAGTGAGGCTGGGTCAGTCCCTGCCAGGCTGGCCAGAGGGCCACTGGCTCTGTTTCACTGCCAGGCTGGGACTTCCTTTCTAAACCGAGCAGTTTTGCAACAAAACAGGGTTTTTGCTTACAGTGATCCCTGGCACAGACTGGAGAAGCTATTGGGTGGCAGCACTTTATCCAACACTCCTGAGACCTCCTGCAGAGTGGAGAACACAGGGCTCACGTGGATGTCACCCTAAGGGTGGGGGCTGGGAGGACACCACTCCTCACCTCCATCCCTCCCCTGGCTGCTGCTCAGAGCCAGGTGCCTCCTGTTGCAGCAGGAGCAGAGCTTATAGTGGCAAGCATGCAAGCTCTGAAAGCCCTGGGACTGAGCCAGGGTGCTGCGAGCTCCTGGCACACTCAGAGGGAGAGGCTTGGCAGCCTGTGGTCACTTTTCCAACCCTCTCAAGCCCAAGGCTCGGCCTTCCCTGGCAGCTCTTATGGCACACGTGGCTTTTCCCTCCCTGGGTGGGGGTCTCTGCCCCCCAGTGTCAACATACTGTTGGGTCTTCCTCCCTCTGCGGACGTGGACGTGCCCACCACCTGATGTCAGAGATAAGGCACCATGTGCTGAAATCTGTGGTACCACTAAGGCACGTGTGAACTGGTGGGGAAACTGCCTGCTTGAGGACAGCTGCAGATGGCAGCACAGTGGTGAGTGATCGACACTTACCCCCCGATCCCCGACGTGTGGGGGTTGACGATGCCCGCGCAGAGGGTCGAGGCGATGGCCGCGTCCACCGAGGAGCCCTGCTCGTTAAGCACCTCTATGCCCAGCGCTGTGCAGCGGGCAGCATCCGTGACCACGGCACCACGGTGGAAGATCTGCAGGGAGAGGAGAGTGGTTGTGTGTGGGAAGGGGTGCTGGGGCTGCCCAGATCTTCGCGCAGTTCTCGGGGACCTGAAGCCAGGTCTTCACGCAATTCTCAGTGCTAAGGCTGTGGCTGACCTGCATTTTCAGGTTCCTCCAAATCCTGGCAGGAGTAATATGCCCCGTGGCACATCCCTGCACCCGGGCAGCTGTGGCTACTCTGCGTGTAGCCGTGGCCAGCATCCCAGCCAGCTTTCACAGTTATAGAATGCCTTGGACTGGAAGGGACCTCTAAAGGTGAACTATTCCAACCCCCCGGCAGTGAGCAGGGACATCCTCAACTAGATCAGGTTGCTCAGTGCCCCGTCCAACCTGACCTTGAATGTCTCCAGGGAGGGGGCCTCCGCACCTCCCTGGGCAACCTGTTCCAGTGTTCCACCAAGTTTCAGCAGCACACATGCTACACTGGTGGGCCATGTCTCGGTCTGTTCTCCACAAGCCCAGAGCAGGATTGGACTAATACTCCAGAGAACTGGGTGACAGTGTGCCTCCACCACACTGCAGCCACTGGAAACGGGATACAGCTGCCAAGAATGCAGTGTCACCCCCAGTACCACGGCTTGTCCTCATCCTTCCCCAGCACCGGCACCGGGAAGTTTGAAAAGGTTCATTTTAACCCTAGGGTACAAACAGCAGCATCTCAGCAGGAGCCAGAGCGGCTGTGGGAAGCATGCAGAAGGGCCACGGGAGGCTGGCGGGCAGGACCAGTCCCCCCAGGGGTGCCACAGAAGGGGCTGTGCCCCTTCTCTGTCGCTGTGCCCCAGGCATCCCGGGGACCAAGCCACTCCACTCCAATGGATGCATTTTGCATGCCAGTGAGAGAGCAATAAAATAAATTAAAAAAAAAAAAGAAAATCTCCTTCACGTGGGCTTGCAGGAAGCTCTACCCAGCTGGGCAGCACACAGACATGGCAATGGTGACTACTGGCTGCCCCATGGCCCTTCTCAGGATGCAGTACTTGTCAGATGCTCTGCAGGAAGGTGTGACCCCATGGCCAAGCTGCCTTTGCTCTGCAATTTCGCCCTGGTCTGTGGGACAGATTAGCAGGAGGTTCAGCTCTGTTTTCACCTATTCCCCTTCTTAGTCCCAGACAGATCCTTCCAGAGGTGAACCTGTGCAGACAGGTCCATAAAACTCTCTCCAGGTGGAGATGTACAAAAGATGCCTACCACTCAACTAAGGATTGATTTCTGACAGCGTTCACACCTGGCACAAACCACAGCTGGAGAGAGAAGCAGGGCTGCTCGTTGCCCCCCAGCAGCACCCCTAAACCTGCCAGGCACAGCCACCCACATCCCAACTGCGGGGCAGCTGCTGAGAGTCCAGCTCTCCTCTCTGACCACAACCCCCAGCCCCAGGACAGAGCTTTTGAGAGACAGTTTGGGTGGAAGAGCAGAGAGATTCAGCACCCAGGGTCTCCCTGATGCTGGCCAGAGCTCACCAGCACTTGCCCTGCTAAGCTGCTGGTGAGAAGGAAAGTTAGGGAGCTTCTCCTGTTTTTGAAGACAAAGTCTGTCAGCAAAGCTACAGTTCTGTCTTACCTGAGGGTCCCCAAAATAGATCTGCATGATCAGGGCCACCGTGACCCCTGTGGCAAAGGTGAGGCAGGCGGTGATGATGACAGTCAGCCCATCCTGCCGGCAGCTGCAGTCTCCAGAAAAAGGGTCCTTGCTGGTCTCCTGGAGCGGGGACACGTCTTGACTTCCCATCTCTGATGAGGATGAGGGCAGGCGCTGCAGGCGCGCAGACTTCAGGAAGGAGTCTGGGTCTTTGTGGACAGCAAGGAGAAAACAATTGTTAGTTATTGAGCAACAAGGGGCTCTTGTTTCAGTGTTTACCCAGTGCTAACATTACACCCTGGCCACCTCCAGCAAGGCTATTACCTTCCCTATTGATCCCAGGGACTTTCTGGCTCAGATGCTGCGTTAGGTCACTTCACCAATCCCTTCCTTTAGCTCTAGTTATTTCAAACTGACTTCCCTGGAGATTAAGAGGGGCAAAAACCCCCTGAAATTTGTTCCATTTCAGTTCATTTATCAGACTTCAGTGATGGGCCCACTGTTACCACTCTGTTCAGAGGGGTTCTTAACACAGCACCAACTTGCAAACAGGTCTCTGAAATGCAGCAGGGCCAAAGGAGAGGAAATCAAGATATGAAAGAGAAAAAAAATTCAGCAGCCTTATTTGGAGTAAAGCACCTCGGCAAAACAGAGGAGAAGCAAGAGTGGCCTGGCACAGGAACTACCTCTATGGAAGCACGGCAAAGCAAGGAGGGCAGAGAGGAGCAAACCTGCAAACGGGAGGGCCTCGGGTGTCCGGCCGCTCTGGCGGCAGGAAGGGCTCTGCTTTCATTTCTCGCTTCCTCCAGCTGACGAGGCGCACTGCGAAACCAAGCTGCTCGCTGAACACCCAGCTCTAGGACGGCAAATGCAACGGGACAGGGGTTTGCTGGGCATCCACCAGGCAGCAACCAGTGCTCAGCAGGATGGTGAAGTCTCTCTTTTTGCTCTGAAACGTGCCTTCAGTCTCTGCTTGCGTCAGCTGCTGCCCGTGGCAGGGAGAGGTCGGGCCGAGCGTGCCCTGCCTGCGCACACGCTGCTGGAGCAGCCATGGGGACAGGCCTGTCCCTGCCAGGCACCCAGTGTGACCAAGCAGCTCAGGGCACCACCCAGGGCTCCCGGATGGATTTTTGCAGGGGCTGCCAGGAGCCATGGGGGGTTGCAATGCCCCACACACATCTGTGGTGGGAAGAAGAGGAGCACCAGTGGAAAATACTATAAGCTTGTCTGTCCACGCAGGAAACCCCACATCCTCTGTCACCCTGCCATGCCCCTCTGTCTGCTCTGGCAGGCAGCATCTCCCTGGGGACTGCCAGACCTGCCCTTGCCATGACATCAAAAAGACCTCCTGAGTGCAGCTCTGCTTGGGTCAGGAGGGAAGTTAGTTTTAATCTCAGGGCTGCTGCAGTCAGGAGTAAACCCCCTGCAGTCAGGGAATCCCCTCAGGGTGAATTTAATCTCAGTCCTGCCTGATTTAGGAGGCTGAGCTGTCCCAGCCTCCCCAGGAAGGTCGCTCACCCTCCCAGCTGGTCTGGGTGAGCTGGGTCTGCAGTGTGTGGGCAGAGTGGGCAGCATGGCTGGGGGCAATGAGTCCCTGCACGGGCCATGACTGGTCTAGCAGGCGATGCCATCAGGGAAGGATGTCACATAGAGCCCCTGGCATCTCCTGGTGTGGCACCAGGGGGGAAAACAGCGAGGAGTGAAGTGGGCTCTTCAGCCTGACCCCTCTAGGACACCATCCCTCTGGTACTGTAGTGCTGGTGGCAGGCCAGCCCAGCACAAGGGGACATGGACATCCAGGGAGCAGCCACGGGAGAGGACAGGCCCCCTACGGTGGCCTCTCCCACCTATGCAGAAGTCCTTTTGTCCTCCACCACAAACATCCCTCATGGCCTTGGGTGAGTCACTTTGTGACCACTGGTGCTGCACGGGGACAGCAGGGCCATGGTTTGGGGACAGGAGCCGCTGGAAGGGATCCACTGGGAGCGCAAAGGGCAATGAGCAGCCTGCAAGGCCAACACACAGGCGCCCATCCCACCACCAACGTCCATGCTTGAAAGAGAAGCCATCATACCCTGCTTGGCTTCCATGGGGTCCACAAAGGAGATGCAGCTTCATGAGGGAAACAGCATTTTGGGGAAGCAGGGCCGCCTCAGCTCTAGAGCTGCTGCAGAGACTGGAGCCTCTGGCAGGCTCTACAATGTGGGACCGTTCAGTCCTTTGGTCATTCAGGCCATCTCTGTCCCCAGCACCAACAGAACAACAGGGGCTTCCTCCTTTTAATGAGATCTTCTGAGCAGTAGAAACCAAAGGTCTGGGTTCCCTCCCTGAAGGTCCAGCGGGTAGCGTGGCACGGAGAAGCACCACCAGCATCTGCGACATGCACACGGAGCTGGAAGAGCACAAGCTACCCTGTGGCAGGAAAGCAGTGACTCCTCCGGCCACTCCACCCGTGGGCTCCTGGGGACATCAAGACCCTGCACCTGGCTGGACACCAGCACAGCCACGACCACCCCTACGCCCTCTCTGAGCTCTGCTCGAGCTCCACGTGCAAGATGAGAGGCCTCGTGCTTTCGGAACTGCCGTTCCCACGAACCTGCGTGCGGCAGCTTTGCCTCGACACCGCTGGGCCGAGAGCGGGCCACGGGGACTTCACCCGGTGGTTCCAGAGGGACGGGGCACAGGACAAGGGGCACACCAGGGTCTGCTCAAATGGGGGCAC